>SNQJ01S0105189.1:0-30146 GCA_010110895.2 Picea sitchensis
ACTACAGACTGTCCACGATCCAATGCAACTAGTCCCACTCAATTTGGATACTCTAGGAAGAAGTTATGATTGTTTTACCTAGAACACCTTCTTGAGACTAGTCAATAGGGCTAGTCAGATACCCTATCTTACATAGGGTGTATTTACAAATTTAAAATGACCCGGAAGATAAAAATTTTACCACAGATACAATACTAATTTATGTAAATTTTCTCCAGAGGGAAGGGTCTGAAACGTTGCAAATTTTTTTTTATAGAAAAAATGCCTCAATGAATCATTTCAGGATGATTCCATAACCCTATCTTGTACAGGATTTATCTCTGAAATTATAAGGCCTCAGGAGCTTAATTTTGAACCCAACATAAATTGATCCATCTGCTAAATACTCTCCAAGTGTTTCCTTCTAAAACATTGTAGAAAAAAATTTATATCGAAAATTCCACAGTGTCTCAGATGTAGCAGCGAAACCCCAAGACCTTGAGCTCTGATACCATATGTTAAGAACCAAACATCAATATAGCATGGAAAAACCTCAGGAAAAGTACTTAACTCCTTGAAACTGAGATAATTTCAGATAATAAGCCTCTTTGAGGGGGAAACATCCTTTTACCCCACTTAAAATGTTCAAGTACAAGATGATTCAAAATGAAAATGTCTCCTTGGTATATATAGGAGACTAGGAGGTATAATTACAAATAATGGCCTAAAGCGAACATAATTAAAATAACATTACTAATCTAAATTACAACTAATGGCCTAAAGCCGACATAAATAAGATAACATTACTAATNAAATTACAACTAATGGCCTAAAGCCGACATAAATAAAATAGCTTTACTAATCTAATATGCCCCAATTAAGGGGTAATGAGCCAACATTAGGGCTTAACAGGGCCAATGTCTGTAGGGTTTGGTTATCTAAGTCACTTGAACCTAGGTTCTTACAATTGGGTGCCAACAACCACCATGGTATGAGAGGATGTCACATAAACCCCTATTACTCATGCATATGGGGCTAGTCACATATGTAATTTCAAGAATATTCTAGAAGGTTAAAAACCCTATCACAATTAAGGGTTGAGTAAGTCAAAAACCTATTTCTAGATGGCTATCAGTTGATGTTAAATACCAAGCCACTAGGAGGGGAAGGGGTTACATTCTATGTTATTGTATTTTGTTCCATAGCAGATCATAACAACTGAGAGTGGGAAATTAGAGAGAATAATAGAGGGAGTTGTTGTTCTGTAGCAGTCTAACATGCCATAGGTATCAGGTAACTCCATAGAGAGTGTCTTATCCTTTTTGCTTTCATTATTTCCATACCAGAGAAAAGAGAGAAGAGCATCCTCACCTTCTATCTAGGCTTTCTCCCGTAAGAGTTTCCCAAAGAAACTCTTTGTGTTATTTTGTGAATGGCATGTGATTGTATTTTATTTTTCTCTATTTTCCACATTTTATCTATTTCACGCATAAGCATAAAATCAATAACTAAATTTTCTACAATCTAAAGGAATTTAAAATTCATGGTATAGATTTCAATTTTGATTATCAAATCCATTGTGACAAACTATTCTAGTGGAATATCCATGATAGTTTACATATAATATTGGTATCATAGATGATTTTATTGGGGTATTTGTGGAAAGTTGTAGGATCCAGGAATTGAATTAAAGAAAATTTGTAGAAACTCTAGCCATTACAGACAATTGTATTCATAAGAACCCTTGAGATCCAGCAAAAGAGATATTTGAGAGGTTTGAAGAACAAGTCACCGGCATCGGTCTCAATATGAACCTCTTCATGGTGGTTCTAGAAAGAAAGATTGAACCATTTGGAGATGATGGAGGCTCTAACTCATAGATCATATTGGAGGGGAAATCAGAATATCCAGAAGACCTAGGAAAGGAGTCATTAAAAGAACTCGATAAAGAGCAGTCGAGTTTGAGTATCCTTAACCCTTCATAGTCCCTATTCAAGATGGAATAAAAAGTGGACATAAATCCATACCAATGTGAGATCAATACATTAAAATTGAATCATTGGTTGCAACAACTAGAATTTTATTTTAGAGTTCACCACATAGATGAAGAGAAAAAGATTTCATTTTCTAGATTGAATTTAGAAGGCCATGCCTTAACCTGGTGGGAAAGCCACTCATAGACCCTTAGGCTAGAGGGTGATCCACTAATAAGTAAGTGGGGAGATTTCAAAACCCTAAGTCTCAATTCTATCCTATTGGGTATGTAAAGGACCAATGGATCCCTTGGCATTACTTCAAATAGAGGCAGGGACAAAGTGCACAACAATACACCACTAAGTTTAGAAAGATGGCCATCATGTTGGGCATATCTCCCAAGAAACTAGATGTAATTCTCAAGTGTATTGGGGGTTTTCATAGTCATCTATGAAATCAAGTGATGCTCTTCAAGCCAAGGACAATGGATGAGACATGTGTACAAGTAAATTAGTTGGAAAACACAGTCCAAATGAAAGGCCATCCAAGTGGTTCCAAGAAGAAAGATCCCCGAGAATATTCGAAGGAGGGGAAGAAGAAGTGGAAAGGGGGTAAATATAAGAAGACAAAAACCACTACACATTAGTGAAAATATCCCAACAAACATTGCAATCATTGCAACATTGATGGCCACACCGAGGAAAAATGTTGAAAACTGCATCAAGAGCTAAACCTGAAGAACCAAAAAAAGGATGAAAAGAAAAAGAACATTTTAGCCATAGATATGAGAAATCACATTGAAATTAGCTTTGATGTGGATGAAAATATTTTCTACACATCTATGCATAAGGAGGTTAATCTGAGTATCCTTCATCACAAAGAAGAGAAGGATATGACCAAGCTCTTCCACATCAAGATTTAGGTCAATAAGACCAAGATAGATGCTATGTTCGACTCTAGTTCACATGATAATATCTTAATAGAGGACCTATTCAACAAGATTGGATAGGAGGTTCATGATAATCCTATCCCCTATTCATTGGGTTGGGTAAATAAGGATGCATAGCTCATGGTAACAAAGAAGTGCAAGATTTAATTTGTTGTAAGTGTTGATTTTATAGATGAAGTAGAATTGGATGTAGCACCACTGGATGTATGTGCAGTAGTGTTTGGAATCCCATACATGTATATGAGGGATGCTATATTCATACAAAGATCAAATCAATACAACATAATCAAGGATGAGAAACCCAAATCAAAACTTTCACTAGTAAGTGTGAATCAAGTTAAGAAATTGATTAGTTCTAGCAATAAATATGTTTTACCTTTCATAAGAGAAAATTAGTCCTGTGAAGAATTGTTAAAAGTAAATACATCCATGGAAGGGTGTACTAAAGATAAGAAACATCAGTTGGAGGAGTTTTTGCAAGAATACAGAGGAGTGTTCCATGAGCCTGAAGGGTTACCACCTAAGAGGGAAGTGGAGCATGAAATCCAATTATTTCCAAACTCCCCCTTGTTGAATATTGGGTTGCATAGATAATCTGTTCTGGAAGCAAACAAAGTGAAGAGACAATTGTATTAGTTGTTGGAGCAGGGGGTGATTTGACCAATTACATCACCTTTTGGGTCATCTATCATAATTGTTTCCAAGAAGGATGGGACTTGTAGAATGTGTATCAATTGTAGGGAATTGAACAAGATTACACTAAAGAATTGGTACCCTTTTCCTAGGATCAATGATCTCTTGGACCAATTGTAGCAAGCCAAGTACTTCACTAATATGGATTTGAAATCACGATATCACTAAGTACAATTCTAAGAAGAAGATAGCTGGAAGATTTCCTTCAAGATAAGGCAAGGTTTGTATGAGTGGTTGGTTATTCCATTCATTTTATGAAACACACCAACTAAATTTATGAGACTAATGAAGGGTGTTTAATGCCCTTATATAGATTCATTTGTTATTTTTTATATGGATGATATATTGGTTTATACTTCTACCTGGGAGGAGTAAATCTCACATCTTACACAAGTGTTAGAGACCTTGAAGAAGCATCAGTTGTTGGAAAATCTCAAGAAATGTGAGTTTGGTCAGCAATATTTGGTGTATCTCGGGTATGTGATTGGTGGAGGCGAGCTCATGGTAGATCCCACCAAGTTGGAGGCCATCATGAAATGGCAATTTCCTAAAAATTGTAAAAACTTTAGGATCTTTTTTGGGGAAGCACGGAACTTACAGAAGTTCATAGCTTCATTTTTAGTAGTAGTTGCACCACTCCATGCCGTAACAATGAGTGGTAAGAGTTTTCAATGGGAGGCGAATTAGTAGAAGGATTTCGATGAATTGAAAATAAAGATTAGTCAAGAACTAGTTCTCGCACTACCAAACTTGCAAAGTACCTTCAAAGTGGAGACATGTGCAAGTGGGTATGCCATGGGAGTAGTCCTAATGTAGGGAGGAAGGCACATCTGCTATCATTTTGAAGTATTTCATAGGGTAGTTCTCAACTACCCTACCTATGACAAGGAGATCTATGCCTTGGTATAAGCTGTCAAAAAGTGGAAGCACTATATAATGGCTAAGGAGACATTTCATCCACAAAGATCACTAGTCACTCCAGTATTTACAGGCCAAGAGTAAGTTATAACAAACTAGACACTACAAATGAATTTTAACACCCTGTTTTTCCCCATAACTATAATGCTGCTTAAGAATTCATACGATTGTGTTTATGAAGCTTGAAATCATGTTTTTATTAATGAAAGACACCAGAAAACTAACTGAGAGGGAAAACCCTTGAAAGTACTAGCCATGATACACAAGTGGGAATTGATGAAGTTGAAATTAATGAAGTAAGTTGAAAAAGTGGATCTGAGATGTTTTTGTGAAGAAAGTAGAAAGATTTCTTAGCAAGCCAGCTTATGATTACAAGGAATAAACACACACCTAAAAATGCACTAGGTCTGTAGGGATCCACATGACCAATAATTGAAGTCATACTAGTGGTTGAAGCAGTTAATAATTGTTGATAGTTATGAACTCTTTAAGAAGGAAAAGGGTCAACAAAGTGACCTAACGAAGAGGAAATGAATGAACTTTCCCTCTCATTAATTCATAGTAGACTACAGGTTACATCTACAAAAAATCCACTAGAATCCTGAGGGGTGGAAGAATAAAAGGACAAAAGTGGAAAAACACCATAGGACGACCAATAGAGGGAGAAGACAAAGAGACAGGTAAGGGAGAGTGTGCATGCTCACACAGAAAAGAAGTAGAGGATAGAGAAAGGAGGAGATATAAACATGATCACCAAGAATGGTGTCCAGAGCATAGAGAACACATAGAAAAAAGATATTCTCCAGCTTGGAAGTGAAGAAGAGATGAAACTGGAGAGATTTCCTTGAATAAAATAGGAAGCTCATCCAAGTTATTGATGATGACCCTGAAATAGAGAAGACTTAGATCCAGACAGGAGAAATAGAGGGATACAACTTGGTACTTACTGGATAGAAACCAACGTTGGTAAGGGGAGGTCACAGAGGGACTATTTAATAGAGAAGGGACTCCCTTGTGTAGAGGAAATCAAGTTAATAAACTACTCGATAAACCTGTAGAGACCTTGAGCTTAGTAGGAAGGGGGAAAATTATGTTGTTGTCAGTGGGGGAAGGAGATTAACCTTCCCAAATAATCTTGATATTGAAAAACACACTAAATCATTCCCCTTACGGTATCACGGCTTGGCACGGGGTGGCATACTATAGGAAGGAACTCTGCAGTATGGCCTAAGGTTGGGAGGAAATGTGTTCTCTCTTAGTTGGTTGGTTGGTTGTTACAAGTTCTGATGAGATAAGTATTTATTTGACTTGTTTAATATATGTTTAGTGTTGTAAATATAATGATATGATTGACTCGTGAATGTGAAGATATGTATGGAAATATTGAACTCTAGAGTAAAGCATAATATTCTTGTTTTATTTACTATTTATCTAATAACTTTTGAACATGAGTAAGTAGTGTATGTATAATGTATGTCCATGATAATATAGAAAACTTGAGAGGAAAGTTTGCAAGATATGGACAAAATAATCATATTGTGAGATGATAGGAATGCCTTGATACCTGGAAAGTCCCAGTAAGGGTTAAGGAATATCAAACTTGAACTATCGATATATCAAAGCATGATTATGTTGAAATTTGGGTCATTGGATCTAGTTGTTAGTATGTCAAGGTAAGGTATATCAGAGGTGTTGCGAAGAGGCTAGGGTAGGAGTCCAATGACAGAGGAGTCCAAGGACCATAAATCTCTTGGGGAGTGTCCTACTAGATCTCAATCATTGGATATAGTATAGCTCGACCCTAGAAAGTTGGCCTTATGAATGTTATCTCTAAGTGATTGTGACATATGAGTGAACCTAGATCACTACATGGTGTGATTGAGGACTGTCAAATATGTCACAAAAAATGTTTTCAGAGTGGTCCTGAACATCAAAGTGTAGAGATTCTGATGGGGAAGGATCCAAGGGTAAATATGAGTCGTTGATGGCAAGGTGGCTGATAGGAAACGACAACCATAGATCTTTTTTGGGTCCCACTTATCCACTTAGAAATACCAAACGAAGTGAGGAATAACCACCATGTAATTGGAGGCCTCAAGGAAATCGCATCCATCAATATTTTTCCCTAAGGACCATTGGATTTACCAACAAGAATCATCAAAGAAGGCCTATCAGAGTCGATTTTGAATTGGTACATAGTTGACTCCATTAAGAGAGAGTTTTAGGTGCCCTAGATTGTCAACCCGATGTCGAGGGGTGTTCCTAGCCATATTATTAAGGACATATAGAACACTAGAGGCCTTGACAAAATCTGAGAAGGGGTTTGTTGTAATTGGGAATAAGACACGGGGATTCTTAGAGAAACCTGAGTATGAATTTAGTGGAAAAAGGAAGAAAATGGAATGCCTCACCAGCCTAAGCGAGTTTAAAGAGCTTGGGTGTGTTACATAGTGGTATCATAGTGAGGTTCAAACTCTAGGCTTGAATGGGCCACCGAGGCTACTTAAAATTGTTTTTGAAAGCTTTTAATTTTTCTTGGCATGCATCTTTTAAAATGTTGATATAATTACTAATCATGACTATTGTTTCAACACGTAGGATATATTGAAAGGAAAGAAGAGGTGGATGGTGCAGTAAAACATGGAAAACACCTCACATCTTAGAGATGAGGAATCTCATGGCCGGAGAAATAGAGAAACTCCTCCATATTTGATGGCCATTTTTAGAAGTCTGAAGGCAGATAATGAGAGGTTCATGAGAGATCAGGCTGAACAAGTGAATTTGAATGTAGTGTTGCTGCAAATCTTATCAAAAATTCAAAAAACATTTGCAGAAAGGCCCCAGTAATGTTGAGTTACTATATTCAAAAAATTTGAAGACCCCATTGGATTCGCAAAGGCATGGGCCAAGCCATAGTAATGTGGGAAGAAGTTATTCCTAGAAGAGGCATCGAGATGCCAAGAAGGGTAGATATAGTGGAAGCATTTCCACAGATTCATCTAGAAGTAAGACTACTTTGATAGAGTTATACAATAGTGGCATAGGGTCAAGTTCCCCTAAGAAGAAAAAGAAGAGACATTCTTAGAGTTCTCTGACTAAATAATTCAAGAAGGATAAACAACCTACCTTCGATGGAGAAATTAAGAAAGGAGAATAATTCAAGTGATCTAGATTTTATGAGCATAACGAAATGATTATAGATTATTAAAATATGCTTAACACAAAATAATAGAGATACAATAAAACTGGTTTTGATCAGAAAGGTCTTTTAGATTCATTGCATAGGTTTTTGATATTCGACATTTCAGACCAAACCAGTGTGGTCCATCATTAGGAAAAATATTATGAGATATGAAGGAAAAAAGATATAACAAGTGTAAATAAATACTTGAAAAGTTGTTATGAAGAGCCGACTTATGAAATCAGGAATTATAAAACTTAAGAAAATTATTTGTTTGTTTATTAATTATTTATTTTTTTTGTTTATTAACTAATTATTTATTTGTTTGTTTATTAATTATTTATTAAGAGCCGACTTATTAAAATGAAAAAATAAAACCTAGAAAAATTATAAATTATTCATATTGGTTAGTGTTGGGATCCAATTTTGACTAGTTTTCCATCCATCATCTATGTTTAGATTGTTAGGTTGTTTATCAATTTCGATTGCTTCTCTGAATTTCCTATTGTGATAGTGATCTATCTTGGCAAGAATTTTGGCGTCTTCAATACAAATGTGATGTTTAGTTTTGTCTGAATGTTCTACGAGAGCTGAGGGATGAGTGCGATTGTGTTTGATGTTAGCGGCATGTTCTTGAATCCTAATTCTAAAGGAATGACCTGTTTCTCCTATGTATTGTTTACCACATGAACACGGGATCATATAGACACCTTTTTGTTCAATGGGATCAACATAGTATTTGACTGACCTAAGGGAATTCCTAATAGTGTTTAAGGGTTTGAAAGTTGCCCCAATGCTTTTCTTCTTTAAAATCCTAGCAAGCTTGTCTATTGTCCCTTGTATGTAGGGTAAGAAAACCTTGGACACATCATTATTTGTTTTTTCTTTATTCCTAGGTGTTTTAGTGGCATTTTGAAAAGCTTTCATCACCTGATGTTTCTTATAGACATTATCTTTAAAAACATTGAGGAGGTGATTTTTCTCTTCCTCAAGGTGTTCATCATTAGAAATTATGAAGGCTCTAGTGGCTAAGGTGTTGAGAACACCTAGTTTTTGGGAGGGGTGATGATGGGAATTGGCATGAAGGTATTGTTTAGTGTGAGTTTTCTTCCTGTAAACTTGGTGGGATAAGGATCCATCAGGTCTTTTTGTGACCCTGACATCTAGAAAAGGAAGACTACCATTATTTTCAAGCTCCAAAGTGAATTTGATGTGATCGGATTGTTTATTAAGGTGAGTAACAAATTCATATAATTTGTCACAACCATGGGGCCAAAGAAGAGACATTCTTAGTGGCATAGGGTCAAGTTCCCCTAAGAAGAAAAAGAAGAGACATTCTTAGAGTTCTCTGACTAAATAATTCAAGAAGGATAAACAGCCTACCTTCGATGAAGAAATTAAGAAAGGAGAATAATTCAAGTGATCTGGATTTTATGAGAAGAACGAAATGATTACAGATTATTAAAAGATGCTTAACACAAAATAATAGAGATACAGTAAAACTGGTTTTGATCAGAAAGTTCTTTCGGATTCATCACATAGGTTTTTGATATTCGATGTTTCAGACCAAACCAGTGTGGTCCATCATCAGGAAAAATATTATGAGATATGAAGAAAAAAAGATATAACAAGTGTAAATAAATACTTGAAAATTTGTTATGAAGAGCTGACTTATAAAATCAGGAATTATAAAACTTAAGAAAATTATTTGTTTGTTTATTAATTATTTATTTGTTTTGTTTATTAATTAATTATTTATTTTTTTGTTTATTAATTATTTATTAAGAGTCGACTTATTAAAATGAAAAAATAAGAAATTTTCTTCCTCAAGGTAGTCCTCCTTTTCTAGATGTCAGGGTCACAAAAAGACCTGATGGATCCTTATCCCACCAAGTTTATAGGAAGAAAACTCACACCGAACAATACCTTCATGCCAATTCCCATCATCACCCCTCCCAAAAACTAGCTGTTCTCAACACCTTAGCCACTAGAGCCTTCAAAATTTATGATGATGAACACCTTGAGGAAGAGAAAAATCACCTCCTCGATGTTTTTAAAGATAATGGCTATAAAAAACATCAGGTGATAAAATATTTTCAAAATGCCACTAAAACACCTAGGAATAAAGAACAAACACATAATGATGTGTCCAAGGTTTTCTTACCCTTCATACAAGGGACAATAGACAAGCTTGCTAGGATTTTAAAGAAGAAAAGCATTGGGGAAACTTTCAAACCCTTAAACACTATTAGGAATTCCCTTAGGTCAGTCAAAGACTATGTTGATCCCATCGAGAAAAAAGGTGTCTATATGATCCTGTGCTCATGTGGTAAACAATACATAGGAGAAACAGGTCGTTCCTTTAGAATTAGGATTCAAGAACATGCCAATGACATCAAACACAATTTCACTCATCCCTCAACTCTCGCAGAACATTCAGACAAAACTAAACATCACATTTGTATTGAAGACGTCAAAATTCTTGCCAAGATAGATCACTATCACAATAGGAAATTCAGAGAAGCAATCAAAATTGATAAACAACCTAACAATCTAAACATAGATGATGGATGGAAAATTAGTCAAAATTGGATCCCAACACTAACCAATATGAATAATTTATAATTTTTCTAGGTTTTCTTTTTTCATTTTAATAAGTCGGCTCTTAATAAATAATTAATAAACAAAGAAAGAAATAATTAATTAATAAACAAAACAAATCAATAATTAATAAACAAAAAAATAATTTTCTTATGTTTTATAATTCCTGATTTCATAAGTCGGCTCTTCATAACAACTTTTCAAGTATTTATTTACACTTGTTATATCTTTTTTCCTTCAGATCTCATAATATTTTTCTTGATGATGGACCACACTGGTTTGGTCCGAAATGTCAAATATCAAAAACCTATGCGATGAATCCGAAAGAAATTTTTGATCAAAACAATGGTTGCAAAAGTCTTAGAATAGAAAAAACTGGTTTTCTATTCAATAAGGAAATAAGCTGAAACTGTAAAATGCAGTAGAAAACAAGCTTACTAGAATGGTGGCAGCTTATCTCTGAGAAGAGATGTGACGGTTGCACTCAATCGCAAGAAGATGATTAAAATGAGGCTCTGAAGGAATTTTTTCAATAAACAGGAATGCCAAAAACCCTAGACATCCAAAAACCTAACCCTAGGATATGAAGCGCCAAAAGTCATGTGGGCCATGTTTGGGTAAGTTAGTACATCAACTTCTTGAGGTCATAATGTTTGCATACGATCTCTGTTTTAGGCGCATGATAGCCCGTTGGAAAGGTATTGTTGAGGATATTCATTTTTGGGGCTCAATCAGAGCCTTTGGATATCATTGAGAATATTCATCCTAAAAAAGCTTCATTTAGGCCCTCAAAATGGCCCCGGAAGTTAAAAACTGCTAAAAATAGTAAATTTCCAAAAATATGTTTTGATTGAGTTGGAAAAGGTGGGTGGACACTGATATCCGCCTAGATAAATCCTCCCTCATTAGGAATCAATGGTCTCGATTACGTAGAGTTCCCCCATCGGATGAGGAAATTTCTACTGAATTTGGCCCCGAGTGAGCCACTTGCCTTGGTGTAAGAGGTTCCCTGCTTTGACGACACAATAAAGATGGATCCTTTGTTGTCAAGTTCCCTTGATCTTTGTGTCCACAATATGATCATTGGATTCCTGTTGCATGAAATCAGGGTTGAGCTATGTTTCTTTCAACTCCTTTTCTATCTCTGGGGTGTCCAATAATGGTGGGAAATATGGTTGAAGGAGAGCCACATTGAAGACTGGGTGCATACCAAGGAAAGGGGGAATGTTGAGATCAAAAGAGTTGTCACCCATAGCCTTGGTGATAGAATATGTCCCATAACAGAGTGGGAAAGGATTCCGATGGGGCCCTATAAGGCATTCTTTTTGCAAGTGCAACCAAACTTTGTCTCCCACCTTAAACTTATGTGGCACCCGATGTTGATCATGGTGCTACTTGTACTTGGCATTAGACTTCTGTAGAATATCCTAAAACTATTTTCAGATGTGATGGATATACTCAATGAATTGGGTGGCCTTGTCTGCTTCAGGTGGAGCAGGGGATGAGTCGGATGAGGTGGTCACTAGGGGTAGTGCAACATCCATGGGGCCCAATGGTTGGAATCCCAACCCCACCTGAAAAGGGTTGTGGCCAGTTGATATATGAAGGTTTCGATTGTAGCTATGATGTATGTAGGGAAGACTCTCATCCAATGTGTAGGGGTGTTTTGAATTGTACATGTGCAGTATATGTACAATCATCTGATTGATGACCTTAGTTTGGCCATCTTCCTGTGGGTGGAAGACAGTGGATTTGGTGAGCTTGGTATCCAATAGTAACCAGAAGCTCGACCAGAATGTGTTGAGGAACCGACTATAATGGTCTGAGATAATGGTTTGTGGGATCCAAAAATATACCCATACTCGTTCAAAGAAGATCTTGGTAGTGGCTTCTACTGTGATGTTCTTCTTGTAGGCGACTAGAATTGCCATCTTGGAAAAGCAATCAACAACCACAAAAACACAGTCATTTCCCCTCTGGGTGTATGGGAGGCCTGACATGTAGTCCATTGAGATGGATTTCCATGCCCTATTCATATTAGGAAGAGGGGTGTACAGTCCCTTTTTCTTAGTGTTCATTTTGGCAATAACGTAGGTGGTGCAAAACCTGATATACTTGTCGAAATCCCGTCGAAGTTTTGACCAGTAGAAATGTTTATGCAACACTATTACTATCTTTTCGACACCAAAGTGTCCTACCACCCGACTATAGTGAGATTCCCAAATAAGCTTCACACACTTGCTTTATGGAACACAGATATGGACCAAACGACACAACAACCCATCTTGAAGATGGAAATTAGTGACCACTGAGTTGGCGCCCAACATTTGGTAGGTGGTTGAGAACTTAGGGTATGTCTCATATAGGAGGGGCCATCCAAGGGTCTCATGGCCATAAGAGTCTAGCACTGTGTTGAGTTCCACAACTAGAGGTTGGCTGAGGCAATTAACAACTAGGTTGGTACTTCCTATTTTATACTTGATGTTGAGGTGGAACTGTTGTAAGTATGTGGGCCACTTTTGATGGCGGTCATTCTGCAATTTTCCATGGGTCTGCATGAACTGTAGTGGCTTGTGATGAATGTGGATGAATGTCTCCTTCCAAAGAATGTAATGTCTCCACTAGCGATAGGCTTGCACAATGGAGTACATTTTTTTTTGTAATTTGGGTACTTACAAACAACATCTGATAGTGTATCACTATGATATGCCATGGGGTGGCCGTGTTAAGTGAGAATGATGCCCGCAACATAGTTTGAAGCATCTGTCTCAATCTCAAAGGGAGGTTGTAGGTTTGGTAATGAAAGTACTGGGGATGAGAACAAACACTTCCCCACACAATCTTTTCCTTACCGCCACCCCAGTACTTTCATTACCAAACCTACAACCTCAACCCCAGTACTTTCATTACCAAACCAAAGATTGTAGGTTGTAGGTGTGTTGGGATAGGCCCCACACAATCTTTTCCTTACCGCCACCTTGGTTACGTGGTTGAGGGTCCATGTGATATGAGAGAATCCCAAAATGAAACTACGATAGAAATTGGCAAGGCCCAAGAAGCTCTGAATTCCAGTGAGTGTGGTTGGGGTTGGCCAGTCATGGATGACCTAGATCTTGGTTGGATCCACATGCACACCATGCTAAAAGTTATGTAGCCTCAGTAATAGACCCTGTCCATGCCGAAGGATAATTTTTCCAAGTTTCCATATAGTTTGTGTTGTTGCAGGGTGTGGAGAACCTGTTGAATATATTGCAAGTGTTCCACCCAAGTCTTGTTATAGATGAGGATGTCATCCACATACACCATGACAAAAGTATTGGTGAAAGGTCATAGGATATCTTCCATCATCCTCATAAACTTTGTTGGAGCATTTGTCGAACCAAAGGGCATGACTAGCCATTCAAAAATACCTTCTTTTGACTTGAAGGTGGTCTTCCATACATCTGTTTGTTCTATTGGGAACTGGTGGTAGCCATACTCCAAATCAATCTTAATGAAGTATTTTCCCCATGTGAGCTAATCAAGGAGGTCGTTGAATCAGGGAATCGAGTACTGGTTTCGAAGTGTGATTTTATTCAGGGCCCGGTAATCAATGCAGAGTTACCATGTCCCGTCTTTCTTCTACACCAGCACAATTAGGCTCCCATAAGGTGATGAGATGAGATGTATGTGCACCTTGTGAAGAAGTTCTTGGATCTACCTTTTGATCTCCCCATTTTCTAATAGAGAGTGGCGGTAGACTGGCCCATTGGGTAGCGGTGCACCTGAGGTCAAATCAATGGGATGCTTGACCTGGCACTGTAGAGGTACCCTGTTAGGAGAGGAGAAGATAACTTAGTATTCTTCCATGACCTTATCCACTTGCTTTTGTTGTGTGGAGAGATCAGCCGCAGAGGCCCTGGATGTGTTTACGATATTTCGCTCACTCTGAGAGTGAATCATGAAGAAGACAAATTTCCCGGTCTGAGAGATGACCTTTTTGCATTGCTTGGTAGAGATCAAGGAAATAGCACTAGGAGGGATTGCCTCGGGTATCCTGTACAATTTCCTTTTCAAAGTAATAATAACACTACGAGGCCTAGACTCACATACAACATGACGTTTCCATAAATATGGTTGCCCCAAAAGAACATTACAAGCTTAGAGAGGAGAAACATCACACAATACCTCATCTTTGAAGGGCTTGATGTTGTATGATAGTCGACACTGTTGGATGACGTGAAGATCGCTTCCTTGGCAGATCCATCCAATGGTACAGGGTTGTGGGTGTGGCGTTATTGTCAAGGCCAGGGGCTTGATGACCTCTGCTAAGATGAGTTTCTTCTTAATACTACTATCAACAATAAAGTGAAGTGGGGTGCCTTTTACCCACATCTATGAATGGAAGAGGTGCTCGCCTTCTTCTATCTCATCTAGTTCACCAGGCTAGAGCTTGGTGGTAGAAACAGTAGCACCAGGTTCTACGTCAATGATATGTCTTCCCCTTTCTGGTTCTGAATCATAGTCAGAACCTGCATATGATTCATAGTCTTTCACTTTGGCCACTAGCGACTACTTTGAGCGATAGTCAGTAGTGTTATGCCAAGGGGTCTTATGGAAGTCGCACCACTTCTTGGTATCTTTCTTTGTCTTTCTGGTGTCCTTTTTTTCTTGTGACTTGGACTAGTTGTCCTGATATTGTCCATATTTTCTCTATCCTTTTTTCTATTGGTTGGGGCCACCCCTTCCTCTCTTTTGCTATGAGGGGTTCCCAGGCCCAAATTGGCACGTCTTTTGTTTGAGCTTCTACTCGATTTTGACAGCATGTCAGTAGGCCGTGCCCAAGGACGAGATGTCCAGAAATTCCATTTCAGTCTAGATGTATCTATGCAAATAAGCACAATACTTGAGTACCATATGTCACTCTGAATATTTGATACCCAGCTTGGTGCGCAAGGTATGGAAGATATTTGTGAATTTTGGCACTACTTGGTCTATTTCTTGTTGTAGTGTGGTCCATTTGGTATACAAGTCATCATAATTTCCAACAGGGTAGTATTGTTCCTTAATAGCATCCCTGAAGGATTCCCAGGTGGTTGGGACTATAAATATTAAGGTTTCCTTTGTTTCCTTTTGCTCACAGAATGTTTCCCACCAATCTTTGACATGGGGAATGGCTCTGAGGAGTGGAAAAGTAATCTTTTCTCTATTCAAAAAGTTATGGATAGAAAAATACCTTTCTAGTAGATTCAACCGCTTGTCTACAACATCTTTGTCTATATGACCTTCAAATATAGGAATATCTAAGTTTATTTGTACCTTGAAGGGGGCGATGCCTCCGCTGAAGGAAGATGCGTCGCATGTTCGTAGTCACCGAAGGATTTGCGTGAAACTATCCATCATCTCGTTCCTCTGTTGCGTGAGGGATTCCTCAAACAAAATTTTGAAAGGATCTCCTATCCTATCATATTTATTTTCTCCTACCATGAAATGTCTCTTGGGAGTGCGAGATATTTTGTCCTCAAGAGAAACAAGCTCGAGACCCAATTCTTTGTACCCTGACCTCGTTGGGGACATGCATTAAGACGACAAGGAGAAAACCACTCTGATACCACTGATCCAAATTTTATGAGAACAATGAAATGAATACAGATTATTAAAATATTCTTAACACAAAATAACAGAGATGCAATAAAATTGGTTTTCTATTCAATAAGGAAATAAGTTGAAACTGTAAAATGCAGTGGAAAACAAGCTTGCTGGAATGGTGGTGGCTTATCTCTGTGAAGAGATGTGATGATTGTGCTCATTCGCAAGAAGATGATTACAATGAGAATCTGAAGGCCTTTTTATAATAAAAAAGAATGCAAAAAACCCTAGACATCCAAAAATCTAACCCTAGGAGATGAAGCACCAAAAGTCATGTGGGCGTCGTTTGGGTAAGTTAGTACATCAACTTCTTGGGGTCATAACTTTTGCATATGATCTCTGTTTTAGGCACATGATATCCCGTTGGAAAGGTGTCGTTTAGGAGATTCATTTTGGGGGATCAATCAGAGCCTTTGACTATCATTGAGAATATCGGTCTCGAAAAACCTTCATTTAGGCCCTCAAAATGGCCCCAAAAGTTAAAAACTGCTAAAAAGAGTAAATTGCCAAAATTGCTAGAAAACTATTTTGACCGAGTTGGAAAAGGTGGGTGGCCACTGATATCTACCTATATCATCAAGGCATGTTTTTTTGGTTTGAAGAAGTACTTTCGGGTTCATAATTACTTCGATAATACCAAGGCAAGGATTTATATTTTAAACTTGAATGGGGGAGCTTCCATTTGGAGGGAATATCTCAAGGAAATCAAAGTCTTGAAGGAAAGAAAACTAACTTGGAAGCAGTTTGAAAAGCACTTTCAAAAGGCATATGTATCATAAAAGTATTATGATGAAAAAATTAGGGAATTACATGAGCATAAGTTGGGACAACTTACTATTGATGCATATTCCAAGAGTTTTATGGAGTTGTTGAGGTATGTCCCTTACCTCAAGGATGAGAAAGAAAGAGTGCAATGTTTTCTCAATGGATTGCCACAGTCCTACCAAGACATTATTGAGTTTGATCAGCCGAAGACATTGGAGGACACTATACGGAAGGCTAAGTGTTTTTGTGACCAGTCTAAACTTAAGCAAGAGCCTCTTAAGGATTGGAAGAGAAAATACAAGAGAATATTCCAAAAAAAGAGATTCAAGTCCTTTTCATACAAGAATCCAAAGAAAGGTGCATAGTTTTCTCAACCAAGAATAAGTATGCATCGATAGAATTTTCCATCTCAGAGTGGAAATAAGACAATAGAGTAAGAAAGAGAAAGAGTAGAGTAACCAAAAAATGGACCTCTACAATGTTGGGGTTGTGGAGAACCACACCTATTGAGGGATTGTCCTCACAGAAAACATGATAGAAAGAAGGTGTATCATGCAAAAGAAGCAATTATGGTCAATGATGTGGATAGAAGTGTACCAAAGATATATGCAGCTATGGAAAATCAACAAGAAGACCACCAAGCTTTTGTGGTGGAGTTGGAAGATATTATTTCCAATCAACCTATTTCTATTTTAATTTACCCTAGATCTAACCTTAGTTATGTGTCACCTTGATCTATTGAGGCATGTTTATTACAAAGAAAGAAACATGTAAGAGATTGGTTGGTTCAGTTGGCCATTGGAAATAAGAGGAAAATGGCTGAGGTCATAGAAGCTTTTCCAATTGAAATGAATGGACTGCAGACTCAAGCAACCTTTAATATTATTCCCCTAGGATCATATGATGTGTTTTTGGGTATGGAATGGATATATTCCCATAAGGAAAAAATGAATTGTTATGGAAATATTTTGGAATGTGAATATGAAGAAGGAAATATAAGAGTTTTGCAAGGCATTCAAAAGATAGTTTCAGTGAGACAAAAATCAACATTGAAACTTAAGAAGTTCAGTCAAAAAGGGTGTCCCTTGTATCTTATACAATTTCTTAACTCAATATAGATCAAGGATATAAAGCATGAATATCACCCTATATTGTGGGAGTTTAAGGATGTGTTTCCAGGGGAGGTTCTTGGATTACCTCCAAGGAGAGATCTTGATTTTTCCATAGATCTAGTGCCTAGAGTAGTACCAAAATCCAAAGTGCCCTACAGGATGAGCATACAAGAGTTGGTGCAATTGAAGGTACAACTAAAAGAAATGTTGGATAAAGGTGACATCGGGTCAAGTGTGTCCCCATGGGGAGAAATAGACCTGTTTTTGAAGAAGAAGGATGGTATATTGAGATTGTGTATTGACTATAGGCCATTGAATAAGATGAGCATCAAGAACAAGTATCCTTTTCTCAGGGAATATGATCTATTTAACCATCTTATAGGAGTTGCAATCTTCTCAAAGATTGATTTGAGGTCTAGACATCATCAAGTTAGAATTAATGATGAGGACATCCACAAGATGACCTTTAGAACGAGGTATGGACACTATCAGTTTGAAGTGGTTACATTTGGGCTCTCAAATGCACCAACCACATTCATATGTTTAATGAATAGTGTTCTTAGCAAGTACCTAGACAAGACTTTTGTCTTAATTTTTGTGGATGAAATTTTGGTGTATTCCAAGACTAGAGAAGAGCATGAATATCACCTTAGAATAATTCTAAAGGTGTTGAGAGAGAACTAGATGTATTCTAAGTTTATAAAGTGTGACTTCTTTCAAAAGGAAATCCAATATTTAGGCCACATAATCTCAGCAGAAGGAGTGGCAGTAGATCCCAAAAATATCAAGGCAATCATGGATTGGCCTAAGCCTAGGAATGTAATTGAAGTAGGATATTTTAAGTGATTGGTTGGGTAATACAGGATGTACATAAAGGTATTTTACAAGATTTTTAACCTCATTACTTCATTACAAATGAAGGGGATGAAATTTGCGTGGTAACTAGAATGTGAAGCCAATTTTCAGCAGCTGAAGCATCTCTTAACTAATGCCCATGTTTTGAATATTGTAGAACCTGAGAGACATTTACTAGTTTTCACTGATTATTGCAAAGAAAGACTTGGTGGAGTTATTATTCAAGAAGGACAGCTGATTTTCTATGAATCACAAAATTTCAATGAGCATGAGCAGAATTATTTTACCCATGATATGCAACTTGCAACAATTGCACATGCATTGAAGATGTGGAGACATTACTTGAAATAAGGTTTTTCCTAATGATAGACCATCGTGGTCTGAAGTATTGATTTGAGTAGTCGAGTTTGAATGCCAGACAAACTAGATGGATGGCATTGATCAACGAATTCCATTTTGAGATCAAACAAATAAAAGGAAAGGAGAATAGAGTGGCATATGCACTCAGTCGTAGTGTACAAGTAGTACACTTAGCAACAACAAGTGAAGGATAATCTGATGTCAAGCAGAGGATTAAAACCCTCTTACATGAAGATGAATTCTTCAGTCAAGTAAGAAAAAGGTTACAACAAAAAAACTAGTGAAAGGAAGTATAAAGAATATCATCTTGGGGATGATATCTTGTTGTTCTATAACAACAGGATATATGTTCCTATTTCAACAGATTTGAGGCACCTAGTTATGGAGAAGTTCCACAGGAGACCATATGTAGGTCATCCTGGTTACTTGAAAATGGTGATAGCAGTAAGACAAATTTACTATTGGCATGGAATGAAGTAGGACATTTCTCAATGCATCACTAAGTGTTTGGAGTGTCAACATGTGAAACTGGAGCACAAACATCATGCTAGGCTATTGTAGCCTTTGCCTATTCTAGAATGGAAATAGGAAACAATTTCCATAAACTTTATTATCCATTTACCAGAAATAATCAAACAACATGATGTAATCATGGTTGTAGTAGACAAGTTGAGCAAGGAAGCTCACTTCATTCCCATTAAATATACTTTCAAAGCCATAGATGTTGCTAACATTTTTGTGAAGGAAATTTCAGATTGTATGGTCTGCCTAAGACCATAATTTTAGACAGAGATGCTAGTTCACTTCAAATTTCTGGAAAAGTTTGTTTGCATGCTTGGGAATGAAATTTGTGTTTAGCATGACCTACCATACTCAAACAGATGGTCAGACCAAAAGAGTGAACAAAGTGCTCGAGTACATGTTGAGGATGGATGTTATGCATCAGCCCAAACTGTGGGAAGAATATCTACCTTTGGAATAGTTTTCCTACAACAATGGTTACCAAGAATCATTGAAAATGATCCCGTTTGAGGTTTTGTATGGAAGAAAGTGAAGATTTATAGTCATTTTGGACAATCCAGTGGACAATAATACCCTTGGAACGAAGTTTCTAAATTAAATGGACCATGCAATGGTTAAGATAAGGAAAAATATGAAGGTATCTCAAGATAGACAAAAGAGTTATGCAGATAGTAAGAGAACTAATAGAGAGTTCAAAGTGGGAGATCATGTGTATCTTTGAGTGGAACCCAAGAGAATTTCTTGAGAATGGGAATGTGTGCTAAGTTGGCACCCCACTATTGTGGACCATTTGAAGTTCTAGAGAGAGTGGGACTAGTAGTGTACTAATTTGTGTTACCACCTATTACTATAGCTCATAATATTTCCATGTGTCTTTGTTAAAGAAATATGTTTATGACTCTAATCATGTAATTGATTGGACTGTGATACAGATGGAACTAGAGGGAGAATTCCATCCCGAACCTCAATTCATCCTAGACAGGAGAGAAACAATGCTCGAGAATCGAGCCATCATGCATGTCAAGGTGCAATGGAAGCACTTTGGAGCAGATAAGGCTACATGGGAACTGGATGATGCCATGAGATTGGAATATCCATTTTGGTTTTCTATATAATTGTATATACATGGTGTTTTAAAACAATGAGGATGGTGTTTCTTTAAGGGGGAGGGGAATGTAACACCCTGTTTTCCCCCATAACTGTAATTATTCTTACTAATTCATATGATCGTGTTTATGAATTTGGTAATCATGTTTTTATTAATGAAAGACACTAGACAACTGACAGAGAGGGAAAATCCTTCAAAGTACAATCCATGATACACAAGTGGGAATTGATGAAGCTATATTTGATGAAGTAAGTTGGAAAGGTGGATCTAAGATGTTTTTTTAAAGACAATAGAAAGTTTTCTTATCAAGCCAAATTATGCTTACAAGGCATAAGCACACACCTACCAATGTACTAGGTCTGTATGGAGCCACGTGACTAGTAATGGAAGTAAGAATGGTGGTTGAGGCAGTTAATAATTCTTGATGATTATGATCTCTTGAAGAAGGAAAAGTGTTAATGGAGTGACTTGATGAAGAGGACATGCATGAATTTCCCCCTCAGTAATTTGGACCAGACTGCAGGTCCCGTATATAAAAAAGACACGGGAATCCCGAGGGGTGGAGGAAGAAAGGCCAGAAGTGCAAAACCACCATGGGATGACCAAAAAAGGAAGAATATGCAAAGACATAAAAGGGAGAGTGTGCACACTTTCACAAAAAAGAAACAGAATCCAAATAAATAAGGAGAGAGTCATAGGATCACCAATAATGGTGTTCAAATCATAGAGCACGCAAATAATAGAGGCATTAATCTAGAGAAATAAGGAGAGAGTGATAGGATGACCAAGAATGGTGTTCAAAGCATAGAGCACGCAAATAATAGAGGTGTTCTCAGCTCATAATTGAGGAAGATAATAAATTGGTGAGATTTCCTTTAAGAAAATAGGAAATCTCATTCATGTTATTGATGATCACCTTGAAATAGAGAATACCTAGATCTAAACTCGAGAAATAGAGGAACACAACTTGGTACTTACTAGATAGAAACTTGCACTGGTAAGGGGAGGTTTCTAAGGTTTTGTTTAGCAGAGAAGGGAATCCCTTGTGTAAAGGAAATCTAGTTGATAAACTACTTGATAAACCTGTAGAGGCCCTAAGATCAGTCGGGAGGGGGGGAATTCTACTATTATCAGTGGGGGAAGGAGAGTAACATCCCTGAATCATCTTGAGAATGAAAAACTAGTTAAATCATTATCCTTGTCATATCATGTCTTGGCATGGGGGTGGCATACTATAGGAAGGAACTCTACAGTATGGCCTAGGGTTGGGAGGAAAGATATCCTCTCTCAATCAGTTGGCTAGTTGTTACAACTTCTGAACAAATAAGTGTTTATTTTACTTTTTTAATATATGTTTAGTGTTGTAAATATAATGATATTATTGACTGATGGATATGAAAGATATGTATGGAAATATTGAACTCTAGAGTAAAGTGGAATATGCTTGTTTGATTTACTATTAATATAATAAATTTTGAGCATGAGTAAGTGGTGTATGTAAAATGTATGTCCACAAGAATCTTGCATTCTTGAGAGGAAAGTTTGCAAGATATGGACACAATATTAATATTGTGAGATTACAGGAATGCCTTGGTACTTGGCAATTGTTGGTAAGGGTTAAGGAATGAAAACCATGTGTTAAACTTTTTTTTTTAATTGGAAATATTGCAGTATCTGTAAATCATTATCCAATATTAAAAAGAAATTCCTTAGAAAGGTTAAGAGTGAACTTCAAAACTCTTGAGGTTTGGTAGAGTCTCAGGAAAGACTTAGAAGAAACCCCTGGAGGATTCAAAGAAATCACAACTGTCGATCTTCGTCTTTAAGGACCATATGATTTACCAACAAGAATTGTTGGAGAAGGATTGTTGGAGTGGATTTTGAATTGGTATACAATTGACTCCAATGAGAGAGATTTTGAGGTGCCTTATATTGTCAACCTGATGTTGAGGGGTGATCATAGCCATTCGATTAAGGATGTATATACCCCTAGAGGCCTTGGCAAATTTTGAGAAGGGAATTTGTTGTAATTAGGACTCAGACATGGGGATTCTTATAGAAACCAAGTATGATTTTTGTGGAAAAAGGAAGAAAAATGAATTCCCCACTAGCCTAAGTGATTTTAAGGGGGTTGGGTATGTTACACGAATGGGTTTCTTACAATAGTTTGATTTGGTCATAAAGTATAAGAAGGGTAGAACAAACAAGTTGGCTTACATGCTTTCAAGGCAACCCACATATAATATTAAAACTTTGGGAACTTTGATTCACATGGAGCCTTTTACCCATGATACATATAGAGAGGCATACACAAAAGATCAGGAGTTCATTAAGGTGTTTTAGTAGCTATAGGGCCAAATTGATATAGAGTAAGGTGACAAAAAGGATGAATATAATTTACAGAATGGTTTACTCTACAAGATTGACAAGCTCTATGTTCCTAAAGGTGAACAATTGCATCTTATCAGAGAGGAGCACACCTCCAAGGTTGCAAGACATTTTGGTGTTGGGAATACAGTTTCCAAATTACAAAGGTATTTTCTTGTTTGGTTGAAGAGTGTGATTTTGCATTATTAGCCAGGGAAAAGTCTTTTATTTCATAAATTTTTGCAGTTTACTTAGATCATAAGTAGCTCATAGTTGAGTGAAATTCCTTTTGGGTTTGCTGTCCAAAATCTTAGAAAATGTTAATTTTTTTTTTGAAAAGTTGTTGAAATTTTGCATTAAGTGAAAGTTTTTGTTTCCAGCTTTTTATTCATTTTTTATTTCGTCTTTTACACATCATCAGTTTCAATATCATACCCCTTGACATAATACAAATCCATAAAATTAACGGTAAATTTAAAATTTATTAGACTTTTATGTTTGTAGGGTTAACCAACTAGTTCAGGATTAGGGCCTTGGATTAGGTTGGAGAGGAAACTCTTCAAGGCCATTACAATCAAACATTGGAGTCTCATTTAGGGAGTGTATAAGTCCAATATCATGAAATTTATCTGGGACCCCCCTCTAACATAGGGGATAAACATGAGGTCACGTGCTGAAAGGTATCGAAGATAACCCCTCCAAAGTTGGACCAATCATAGTGGAGAACACATATAGAGGGCTTGTTTTGGGATTCCGTTGATTGCATTTTCCACAGGTCTTCATGGGTATCGAATCCATTTGAGGTCCTTAGTTGTCTTCTGGACCACTTGATCTTGATACCCTTGACAGGTTTCAAGCTCGATACCCTGCTCATTGTGGTCTACCCGACTTTTGACTGTACCTGCCTGGTTATTGTTCACGTGCTGGCAACCTAGTTGCCTATATTTTTTAAGGACATACACAAGTGACTGCGGGGGTATACCATAGTACCTAGGATAGACATCGGGCCATGCTTTGTAGAGTATTCTTGGAGGGTGCTTCCGTTTTCGAGTTTCACTCGCACCGGTAAGTTGCTCTAGTGTTGGTTGTTGTAACTGTTCTTCTAATTAATTTAGTGTTTTCATGTCTTATCTTATAGGAAATTTTTTAGTGCATGTTACTTTTGAATGTTTAGACTACCCTAGAGTGTCTTTGATCTTCTCACACAGTGGAGGATCCCGAGCTCCGTCGGTCATGAAGGCTTCTCGTCCTACCGTAGGTTACACTGGAGCCACCCCCGCCACCACTAAGGCGAAATCTAGACCAACAAGGGTCTTTTGAAGCAATTGGGTCACAAGAAATTGTGCCTGACCAACATCCGGAGGAATCAACGATTTTGGACCTTGGAGCAAATGCTCTTGGCTCGATTGAAACCCCAACCACTAATTTCTTGGCACCTTTCATCATACCAATTCAATTTTACGAGTGCCAAACAGTGTCGCACACAACAATGAAACAAATGTTGTTACTCCTTCCGGGAATTCTTCAATTCCCACTACGGTTGTCACCATAGGAGAGTTTTCACCTCCTAACCCACTGTCAATGGTCTGAGCCACCATGGTCTTGATCGTCTCTACATCGCACAGTGGTTTGATCCTGTCTTTGGAAGTAGCCATAACCTCTTTCACACCAAGTCCGACAGGGCCTCCATTCTCATACGGGATGCCTAGTTCAGGTACAAGTCCTATACTTTCCTACTCCACTTTATAGACTTTATGTCTGGGGGTAGGGACCTCTAGCACTCCTCTACAAGGTTAAATGGGGGGCACTCCTACTCCTTTTAATGCTTTCCCTTATGGAGGAGGTCATATACCTCCTTCGTCCCCTTCACTCGGTAGCTCGCATCAACAATCCACCAGGCAACCTACACACCATAGTTTATTTGGAGCGGGGAGTCAAGGACCACCTTCATATAATATGTCGATAGGTTCGACATCGTTTTCTTTGATCAGAGCGTTTGGTAACAACACCTTCTTGTCAGCTACCTTCTCGACTAGGGGCAATCCCAGTTTTGGACAATCTATTCCTATGCAGGGTACTATTCCTACACAAGGGGAAAACCTAGGAACTTCTTCTGCATCAGGGCCTTGGAATTCTTGGCAGGGATCTGTTCCCTTATCCGATGTTGATCTAGGGTAATTCTTTCCACAATCAATGGAACCCCAGACAAACTACTATGCCTATCCCCATGAGACTGACATGGGGCAACCCTTCCCAAAGTCCTTTGAATGCAATGCATGCCCAACCATCTATGTCCTATTTTGGAAATCAGTTGATGATGTCTCCACATACGCAAAATCCATACGTTGGCTAGGGCCAAGGTTTCTACCAAAATCTAGGTCAACAGCTGAAATTTTCCTGGCAACCTGGTGCCATTCAAACCCCAGGCCCCTTTTTCCCAGGTTATCACCAACAACCCAAACTACCCTTCCTGGCAACTTTGCACTTGCCATATTTGACAAGGTTGTTGAATGACCCTATTTGTCACGATCCGCATTGGCCTCCTATGCTGACGAAGTTGCCTTCAGACATTCCAAAGTTTGAAGCCAAGCCTAACGAAGTTCCAAGAGATCATGTGACTACCTTCCATCTTTGGTTCTCATCTAACTCGTTGAGATATGACTCTGTACAGTTGCTATTGTTTCAAAGTACTCTCATTGGGAGTGTCGTGAAATGGTACACTGAGCTCGATCGCTCAAGATACTCTTCCTTTGGTGAAATGGAAATGGCTTTCCTAAACCATTTCCAGTTACCTATGAGATACGACGCTGGCACAGAGCTTCTGGCCAATTTCAAATAGACGACAGTGGACCATATCTCCGATCACATCCGAGAATGGAGATGCCAGAAGAGGTTAACTAAGGTACCAGTCCCACCATCATTCCTTCTTGAGTGGTTCTTTAAGTCATTGGTCCTGCAGTTATCCAAAGACGTCGTGACGTCGGGATTATTCTCTAAAGAAGACACCGTCATGAGGGCTCAACAATTTGAGCTCATCTATTCTCAGTCTGGTTTATTATACAACATCTTGCCAGATGCGCCACGCTCAATACTGGATAAAACTAGACAGAGAGTTTGACCACATGCCAATGGTATTGTTGGTTCAGCACAAACAAATCCTGCTGAGCAATTGACGAAGCAGTTGCAACAGTTATCTATACAACACACAATGACCAACCAAACTACTACTTTGGCTTCTCCCCCTACCAAAATGTCGGAGGTACACACAGTGCAATCGACTAACCCAAAGGCCACCCAACAGCCTAAAGGAAAGAGAAAACAATGAAAGAAGGGTAAGGGGGATAAAAAACCTACCAATAATGATGGTGTGGACAACACTGAGAAACGGAAGGTGAGGTATCTATGTATTGTGCGCAGAAGACCACCTGACCCATCTATGTCCTTGGCTTGCAGAAGCCCAAAAGTTTGTGATGCAGCAACAACCTACTGTGTTGACCAATCCATTTCAACATGGGAAAAATCTAACCCAAGCCTCTGCAAGCACGGAAGGGGGCAGCCAAGACCCCTCTCTGCCTGTGAACAACCCTGCATCCACGAATGTATATATGGTGAGGGGTGATGCTTTTATATCGACTAGAGCACATGACTATAGTAAACCAAGCACTTCTAAGAAGGGTAAAGAAGATGAACTCCCATATCTTCCTCTACAGATTGAGAAAACGTTGGGTGAAACAATGACACACATTCCCAAAGGTGCATTCAAAAAATATTCTCATAACCCAAGCGCAAGGGCTGCCTAGAACTACTCTGTGGTGGAAGATTTATCACAAACCCCTTGTGCAACGTATGCTTTGGAGGTCCTCCAAAGCTGCCCTTCCCAGAAGAAAGCCTTGTTAACCTCTTTAGGATCTACTGAGACTTGTAATTCAGGTACAATCATGCTGGATACAACTAACTTAAAACCTCATCTACCTTACCACATAGCATTTCAGATAGTAGTGGATTATCCCATGAAAACGTTTACTCAGAATATCTTCCACACAGTGGTTGATGAGGGTGCCTCGACATGCATTATGTCATTGGCATGTTGGAAGGCCGTTGGCCAGCCTGTTTTGTCTCCATCACCTACTCTCCTCACTGCTTTCGATGGTCATTCATTCCGACCACATGGTATCGTTCCTTCTTTCCCCATGCAGTTAGGAGGGAAGACCGTGTGTGTCGAGGTAGAGGTAGTCGATCCTCCCCTCAACTATAACCTCTTGTTAGGAAGGATTTGGACTTATGCCATGCAAGTTGTGGTTGCTACAGTTTTCTGGGTCTTGTTGTTTCCACGTGAAGGTCGGATAGTGACCATCGATCAATTGTCCTTCTCCAGACCTGACCCTGCATTGGGGGCATCCATGGTCCCGATGATTGATAATCCTCAACCAGGTGTCGTCAACGTAGGGCCTGGTTTGTGCCCATCTTTGATGGGTACCTTCGATTACCCGCCCCATCAAGGCGATATCAAGTTTATATGCAATCACCATAAGGTTGATATTTTTCAAGTTTCGTCGTTCCGCACGACTTGCTTCGATGATCCGTGGATACTTCCTTCCCCATCATCCATGATGGATGGAGCAGGACACCTAGGCATGTCCATGCCCTTGTCTGTAGTTGAAGTAGCATACTCTTTAGTCCATTAAGCTTCAGTCCACCCTGATCCATCTCCTGCACAAGAGTTCGATCCACTTCTAGAGTCTATTTGGGCTAAGGGTTCTCTCGCTCACACCGATTCATTAGACTTAGTATTTCCCTCTGATGAAGCAATAATTGAAGCAATGACTAGTATGGATAAACCCTAGGAAGATCTTCATCACAAATCATACTTCCTCCCAGAGTTAAGCCGAATTGAAGCAGGAGAATTCACCGTGACTATGATGGGAGATCAATCTTGTCCTATTAATCCCATAGCTACACATGAGGTTTATGCTGAGGGTAATATGGCAACTATCACTGAAACCTTACCAATCAATATCTCTCGAAACCATGGCGTTGTGGAGAATGTCTTCATCGGAGCTGACTGCTCCCCCGAAGAGATTCAAATCTACACAGATCTTTTCAAAGAATTATGTGACATTTTTTCCTGGTCTTATGAGGAAATGCCAGGTATCGATCCAAAAATATTTGAACATGAAATCACAATGTATCCTGAAGCCAAGCCTGTTTTGCAGAAGCTTCATCCAGTTAATCCTAAGAAAGAAGAAACCATTAAGGTTGAGGTTGAGAAATTGCTAAAAGATGGGTTTATCTATCCTATCCATTTGACCCAATGGGTGTCAAATCCTGTGTTGGTCAATAAAAAATAAGGCACGATTCGTGTTTGTACTGACTTCCATGATTTGAACAAGGCATGTCCCAAAGATAATTTTCCCACACTGTTCATCGACCAGATCATTGATGAATGTGCAGATTGCGAAGCATTTTCTTTCATGGATGATTTTTTGGGATATAATCAGATACAAATCAAAACCAAAGACCAACACAAAATGAAATTCATTTGTACATGGGGTACATTCGCATATTGTAAGATTCCTTTTGGTCTCAAAAAATCTAGAGCCACCTTTCAGCGGGCCATGTAATTTTCTTTTCATGACCTCAAGCATATAGTCGAGGCTTACTTAGATGATTTAGCATCTCGATCTTGCAAGAGAATGGATCATCCCACACACCTTCAACTTATCTTCGAACATTGTCGCTACTTTCGGATTCACCTGAATCCAAATAAGTTCAGCTTATGCATAACGTCAGGAAAATTGTTAGGTTTCATAGTGTCAACAATAGGGATCATGGTCAATCCTCTCAAGGTTGAGGCAATAATTCGGTTGCCCCCCCCATGCACAATCCTTCAACTTCAGAGTCTACAGGTGTTGATGGGTGAAATCGACCGTCTATCAACTGAGAGAGTGGAACCGGTCCGGGGTTGTCTAATAACCCAAGCCATTTGGGATGAACCACCCTGACGGGTTTAACGGCTCCATTAGCTGATCTAAGGTCCTAAGAAAACAAAAAAAAGAAAACTAATCTAAACTAACTAATATAACTAAAACTAAATAAAACAAACTAAACTAACTAACAATAAATAAAACAAACTAATAAACTAATCTAATTAAAACTAACTATTAAACAAACTAACTAAAACTAATTATTAAAACAAACTAAATTAATCTAACTATTCTATAAATACAATCTACTAACTACTACTATACTAACTCTAACTAATTAACTATCTAACTACTAATTGAAATATAACTTATTCACAAAATATACAATATCTACAATTTACAGATTTAAATAAAACCTGAAAAACTCATTTGCATTCTGCCCTTAGACAGAGAGGGGTATTTTTTGTTGATTTTATGGTTTTACGAACAAGAAATAAAACAAAACTAACTAAACTAAACAACTAATATACTAATTCTAACTATAAATCTAACTAAACATATATCTAACTAAACTACTAATAAATATACTAAATGAATAAATAACAAACTGACCTGGAAACGCTCCAGGTTTGTCCTGTGTATGATGATTGCCTTAGCTGATCAAAGGGAGGAAACCTGCACCGAATTATCCAGGAGATTTTTGTAAATGATAAGCTGCAGTGCTCTACAAGTTTGATTATAGGACAAACAAGACATAAAAATAACGACAATCTTATAATTTATAAATCTCTACAATTAGATAAACCCGTGTGCAAAGACTTATACAAAATAATTCAATTGATGAAGAAGAGAAATATGTCATTCATTAACTGAATCAAATATTTGTTGTACTTTTAAAGTATTGAAAGAAATCAGATATGGATGAAACATTGATTAATTCATATAATTTTGCAAAAGACTATGATAGCTAAAGTAGTCACTAATCAAATGCAAATTGATAATCATAAACATGAAACAAAAGATTGATATTATGAAAAGAAAAAGCTGTAGCAGAACATCAATTTCTGTCTCAGTTTGTATTAGAAATCCATAGCCTGGTTCTCCCACAAGTGAGGATGATCCTTATTACAAAAATAATAAGTATTTATAAGTTTTCCACAGGGTAAAACCTCCCTGTGGAAGTTATCAAACTGTTTACATAAAATCTGGG
>SNQJ01S0105190.1:30225-51319 GCA_010110895.2 Picea sitchensis
GAAGCCCGAAGTAGCGGAGAAGATCTCAGTCATTCGTCAGTCGAAGACACGTGGCGGGAGATCCTGCATTCCAGAGGAGCGAGTGCAGATGGGTGAAAAACTCCCAAAGTCATGGGAGTCGAAGCAGATCTGAGTCGTCCAAGCCAAAGGGACAGGTCTCGTCAGATCCTGCACTCCGGAGAATAGTCACTCCGGAAGAATTGAAGTGTGAAGGCACGAGGATTCCCGAAGGTCAGAGTCCCGAAGTCATCCCAGTCGTCCGTTGGAAAAGGACGCGTGGCAGAAGATCTACCACTTCGGAGGAAATTCACTCCGGGAGAATAGCGAGTTGGGTGGAGCAAGAACTCCCGAAGTCCGGAGCGTCGGAGTTCATCTAAACCGTAGGATCAGGGGACATGTGTCAGAGGATCCCTCACTTCGGAGGTCGTACACTCCGGAGGAAAGTGGAATTGGGTGGAGTGAGAACTCCCAAAGGCCGGAGCATCGGAGTCCATCCAAGTCATCCATCAGCAGAGGACAGGTGTCAGCAGATCCTTCGTTTTGGAGGATAACCACTTCGGAGAAAGTGGGTTCGCGTGGATTGACAACTCCTAAAGGCCTAAGCGTCAAAGTCAATCGTGACCGTTGAATAGAGGAGGACACGTGTCAGAGGATCTGACACTCCGTAAGTATTTCACCCCGGAGGTTTGCGTGTGTGAAGACTCAGGCACTGTCGAAGCCTGGAGTCCCGAAGTGAATCAGAGCCGTTAATTCTCTGAGGACAAGTGGCGTCGGATTGTGAACTTCAGAGATTTGCCACTCCGGAGGTTTTGTGGAGAAGTGGTTCGAAATTCGCCAAAGAGTCGGAGCCCGAAGTTACTGTGGGTCGTTGATCTGTGTGAGGAACAAGGACCGTTGATCCTGCTTCCGTGGTTTCGGAGGATTGTGCCTCCGGAAGAAGTGGCCGCAGCGTGAGGCAAGAACACCCGGAGCCCGAAGCTCCGAAGCACCTTTTGAGGTTAGCCCTGGGTCACAGCCCGAGGTCATATGAAGGAAGGGCCTAGCATAGGGAGCTAGCTCTTGTTGTTCAAATTCTTCAAAGGGGCCAGGAAAGAGCCCGCGGTTTGGCAGGACCTGCACTTTGGAGAAAGGGGGACCTGTGAAAATTGATTTGGGTTCCAACAGGGGCCCAAAGAGTCGATTCGACTAAAGTGATTGAACGATCCTAGACCGGAAGGTTGCACAGCCCTGGGAGGAAGAGGGGGGTCTACATCACTCTCCCATCTGGACCTGAAGGTTGGCTCCCACTAAACGAATGACTCTCCCTTTGAGCCTCCTGACTCCCTCTGAGCCTCCTAACTCCCTCTGAGTCTCCTCACGCCGTCTGAAGTCAAACTCCCTTTGAATCCACTGACTCTCTCTGAGCCTACACAACTTCTGAAGCTACCTGCTCCCTGTCCATTAACACTCTGTTGTTGTTGGCCATGGCTCGTTTAGGCTGGCTCTTCTGCCTATACATGTTGCCCTCTCTAACTCCAGAACCATTGTTGTGTCTGAGCTAGATCCTCTGGGCATGAACAACACATGTCCATCCCGAAACAAAGTTGCATAGCCCTTCTCCTCAATCACTAAGTCTGAAAACACATTTCTGGCACCCATAGCACATTTGTCACTTGCAACACATCCCCCGACTCCATTCGAAACGACATTGTACCAAATCCCTGCACTACATGCCTAGTCCTCATACCAAGCTCCACGTACATACCTAAGTCAGACTCTGTGAAGCTCTTGAACAAATCCTATCCCCTTGTCATGTGTCAGTGGCTCCCACTATATAAGAACCATGCAATCCTCCAATGCAAGCATCCTGCTTACCCAAGTCACGACAATCCAATGAACTTCTGCCCAAGTCCATCATCTAAGTCACAAGACTCTCTATGTCTACGCACACGTTGTAATTGAACCTGTTTTCCTCTCTCTCTGAAACAGCTCATCTCCCCAAGTGTCCTCATCCTCCTAGGTCAAATACCTCATACACTGTCATACCACGACAACGTGCAACTCTCTGGCCCAATGAAGACTCTATCTTGTCAACCTGCCATTCACACGAAGCTATTTCGTCCGTGCCAAAGCACCCGAGCTACACCCATCACAACTCACTATGACAAGCCATCGAATGGCCATCCACAAGGTTGGCAACCTGCCACACAACATACTACTGTGATCTGGGCTCTCCGCCAATCCACCAAAACTCCCAACCTGCCACACCACCGAACTGCAATAGCCCGCAACTCCTCGTCTGAACGGTCTGCTCCATGTCTCAAACCAGATACCATCTAACCTGTTGCTACCTGCAACAGTCACTGTAGCTCCCTCTCAAAGCTAACTCTTCAACACTGCTACAGCTCCCTCACAGAGCTGTCACCTGTGTAAATAACTTAGATCCAACTGCCCTTCTCAAAACCATAGCTCTGATACCATGTTAGATTTTATTGCACCTCAGGTCCGGTCTATTATTTCGATAGTCATACACAAATTTACCCAATTTGAACTGTAAACATAAACACACTGAGATGCCTAACTACTTTAGCACAGCGGAACATAAAACTAACAATTAGATCATACACAAGTACACAAGTATTTAATGCCAAAATATCTTGTTCTTACATCCAAAATCAAGGCCTCCTGTACCAGGGACAATGGCCCAATTCTTACACAAAAGAATATGCCAAACACTTACAAATTCACTTACTAGGCACAGCTGAAACCCTCCTTGGTTTCTGTGCCAACAATCTGCTGTCAGGGTACTGTTGTAACAGCCTTTATGGCTGTCCTCAACCTGTCCTCCAAGCTGTCCAAAAGGCCCAGCTATATCATCTCGTAACCTGCCTCAAGACCTGCTGTTAGTGTGGCTATAGCAGCCCCCTTTCGCTGTTGTTCCAGCCCTCAGCACTTGTCCAATAGACAGCCCTCGGTGGTTTTCAAAATCTGCCCCTGGAAGACTGCTGTAACAGCCCCTTTACTTGGCTGTTACAGCCCTATTAAGACACATGTACCTGCTGTACCTGTTGTACCTGTACCTGCTGTACCTATACCAGCTGTACCTGCTGTGCAACCTTAAGACACCTCCAGCAGTCTTGCCCTCCTTGGCCGAGCTACCTAGGCTGCTTTACAAGTCTGCGGCAGCCCCTTCCTTAGCTCCCAACAGCCCTGCGGCCCTCCTTCTCCTTGATACCAGCCCAAACAAAGACAAAAACTCAGCAGACAGAGGCCTAGATGCCTCTCTCCCTATGTGGACTGCAATCACCAAAGGCTGGACTGAAATCACCAAGCCTCTCTCCTCTTTTCTCCACAATAATAAAATGTCACAATGACCTCCTCTTTATTTATACAAGTCTTAGGGGTCAACATAGAAGCCCCTCCACAAATCAACATCAAATTAGACTTTCTTGTGGGTGTGAAGCCCCAATACAAACCCACAAAGCCCATCACCAAGCCCCCAAGCCTCCAGCTCAGAATCCAAGGGGGTTTTCACCAAACCAAAAGTGTGATGTGGTGCCCATGACCACATGCCCAACAGCTAGGGCACGTGAGAATACCTGCCCGAAGCTACAAAAAACAACAATAGCTAGCTATTGTATCTATCTTGCAAATGCAGGTTGTGGTGAGCTTGTTCCTTGGGAGCATCATCTTCCTGGATATATTCACACTCGAGTACAGGGTTCCCAAGGCATCATACATCTCCTTGGCAATGCTCTTGCCACCAATATGAGGGATCAGATGATCCTTCACCGAATCCAACAAGACTCGCTTCGAGTTCACTGCAATCTTGTTGTACTTTGCCAAATCTTCGAGAACTGTATGAAGTTTGACCTCCTTCTCCACAAGGAACCAAAGGTTCACTGCTTCTAACAGGTTCTGCATTTCCATGACACAAATTTAGAAGCACCCTCCAAAAGGTGACTCTCTCACATACGAGAAATGACCATTACCGGAACTCCACTGAACAAGTGTCGATCTTCACTCACCAGATCAGCTAGGGCTTCACACCCCACAACCTTTCTTAGGTCACGTGTCAATCATTGACACAAATCTGTTTCAATCACCAAAGCCTACACATATTGCCCAATAAAACCCTCTGACAGCTCTCTTTCCTTCAAGGCTGATCTCTCTATACATGGAATTCTAGAAGGCTTCCGACATGTCACTCTGATACCATGTTACAATTCTTCAACACATGGGAATGGTCCTACTCTGATTTCTAACCTACCTATTTAGAACAATAGAGAACTGAAATCTCCATCAAAACTGCAATCTAATTTTTACTAGGAATTGAAACGCATCAAACTAAAGAAAGTAACAACAAGTATTTGAAACACAAATCATGTCACTGTTTATTACTATTGAAAACAAGAAACACGCCGAAAGATTCAAACTCTACCCTTCACCCACTGTTTCCTACTCTGAAAACTGAATGAATAAAACCTATACTCAATCTTCTCCTTTATAGACTAGAACGTACAGTGAATCTGGACACTTGCACAATTAGCACGCTCTAGATCTATTCCTAGCCTTGGAATTAGCATGCTCATCCTGCATGAAAGAACTATTCCCAAGAAGGTGCACCCACTAGAGGAGAGTGCAAGTATGCATTGCATCTCTCTCTTCTATGGATTTGTGCCTCATTTAATCTTGGAAACTTTCCACTTGCAAACCCTAGTTAACTATGCATGCAACTACTAACTCAAGCAAACTCAAAAATAAAACTAAACTACTAAATATAAAAAAAAGCATCTAAACTGAAACTAAACTGAGGATGGCTCATGTATGCACCCTCTATCTCCTCCATAAATGCTCTTGTGCCCTCATTCATTGTTGTACGGAACTATTGAAGGAAGTGGAACTGTTACTTATGTCATTAAGGTTGTTATATGCACTATTGTACTATACCTTCTCTACATGCACCCAAGATCTTCTTTGCTCACTGCTACCGTTAATGGTTGTTGGGCACTCTTTGATGTACTAAAAATCCAACAGTTTTCATACATAGGGCTTGCACTACATTATTTGACACTCCAGGCAATGGGGTCAAAAGCCTTCATTACTAATGGCTCTCTTCTTCTCCTTCAATGTGGACTTCGTTGTGATCTCTCAATCGACCAACAACTCCCTCCACCACTATCCTTTGCCTTTAAGTGGGCCTCCTTCAAGAATCGGTGACATTTGTTATGGCAATTGAACCAGTTTGGTTCCCCAACGATCAGACTCCTCAATAATTCGTGAAACTACAGCTAAAACGACACTCATTTGCCAATTGTCATAAGGATGTCACAGGCTCAAGTATCAGCTTAACCCGTGCTTTGCCTTGGGACCCAAGGCCTTTCAGTCTCCCCATATTTTCTTGGTCAGAGTTTTATGGATAGTCCCCGCTAGGCGAAAACCCGGTCTCAAAAGACCAGCTCCCTTTCTCCTTCACATCAGGTTTTCTTCGTGCTCTTGGATTTCCACCTTTACCTAAGTTTCACCTACTTCCCGAGTTTTCACCCCCCGTGTATTTTGAGTTCTTATTGCCAGAAATACCTAGTGACAAATTCTCAGTTCTCCAAAACTCCTCCCCCAGCAAAACTCCTTCCTCATTCAACTATCTCAGTAATTAATGTATGTCCTTTGCTTCGTGTTAAGCCCATGGAGTGGCTCACCTCTTTGTTGAGCAAAGGATTTCCACTAAAGTCAGGCAAAGTTGCCAAGCATGACAGGTTTCTTTCGCTTTGCTCGGTGAACAAGCACTTCACCCATGCTTTGCTTTCTCATTATTTTGCTTGAGGAATGGTACAGGTCTCTTGCTCAGCACTAAGCAGCTCAAGCCTCAGATGGCTAGCTCCCTTGCCAAGCAGAGCCATCAGCCATCACTCCATCGTCGAGCAAAGGCCATCAAGCATTGCAATCCTCCACCCCTTTGCTCAGTCATCCTCCACTTAGACAAAGCTTCGCCTTTTCCTCTATCCCCGAATTCAGCCTGTCGAAGGAATAATCATTTTTTGGATCTGATTTTGTACTAAGATTCCCAACAGCCCAAGAACGCCAGAAATCCATGTAAGATTGGACCAAAAACAACAGAGAAAAACATCTGACAAGTATTTTCGATTGAGTTTAAGCAATAACAGCCTTGTTACAGATTTCTGGTGTGACCTGATCATAAAAGTTTTTTTCCCAAGAAAAATACCCAAGACATTTCTTTCTGCTAAATGTGATGAAAACTTCCCAAGTTGTATTCAAGTGCAACGCTACCCCAAAACATTAAGGGGGCACGTTACAAGGTTAATGTTTATTTCTGGTCTCCTCCATTGGACATGTGGCCACGGTGCAGAAGACCACAAAGTAGCATAACTCTTCTAACACTTTCTATCCACTAAGGGATTCTCGAGATAAATCCACACTTCACAATTGCATATTTTGAGCAATTCTTATCTCTTGTATAAGAAATAGTACTGTACCATACCATCTTTTAAGAAACAGTACTGTACCATACCATCTCTGGTAAGGATTTGAAAAGTACTCGATTTTTTCTGAATTGAATGTCTCATAGAAGCCCCCGCAACAATGCAACATATGTTGCAGGTGCAAAAATTATACCACTAATTTATTTATTTTAAAGCACTTCCTTTAAATTCAGGAGAAGCATTGCAACAGGCCCAAAGATGTTGGGCGTCATAAGGCCAAACAGCCCTCGAGTAGCGAATGACACTGACCACAAGCACTTTCAATCGGCTAGAGGTTACTGCATCGGGGAACCAGTAAGTGCTGTGATATGAAGTGATATGTTTGATGAAGTTTCGAGTTCAAATCCCCAATTTATATGTGCCTGCAGAAGGGACATATATATGACAACTATAGATTATAATGATAATGGTCGGAATCGACCCTGTATCACACGAGTATGAGACAAACTCACTTGCAGATTCCGCCAGTTACCCAAAAAAAAAAAAAAAACTGCCACTGTCTTTCCCATTGTCTTTCCCATTGAACCACAGCCCTCATCGACTATACAAGTAATTTACTTAGATTAGTGTCGTACAAAAAATTAATATAGACAATACCACTAATATCGAGGTTAAATCTAACTCTACAGGTCTGAATGGTGTAATTTGAACAACTGGTTAAATGTTTGATGGGCAGTGGCAAATTGTTGTGTAAAGAAATAACATTAGGTTCTCCTGTACTTACTGGATATCAGAGGAAAGTTGAGTTGCGGCTTGTGGTTGAGCTCGCCTGATAGAATGCTCCAAATCAGGCTCCTCTGTTGTCGTCCTCGTCTTCTTCTGAAATGCCGAGTCTGAGAGATGCTTCAGAAATAGCCCCTTCGGATTGCCTGTGAGTCGCCTACAATGGCTAATCGTAGTTATTGCAAGGGCCTTCCGACCAAATATAGGATTCCTGCACCAATTTAGCTGTCTCTGGTCGTTGTGAATTACTATTGGATGAGATGTTTTGTAGAAGACCTGAATTGTAGGCATCTTTGGCAGATTGAAAGTTAGAGGAGGAATTGTTCGAGGTCTCGAAACCATGCTCTTCAGCTCTGCAAAGGCTTGAGCAGCCATATCACCAGAAATGGCTGCGTTCTCTTCATTCGCTTATCCTTTCACAGGTTTATTCCTAAAACATGCTTGTCAAATCCTATCATGTTTAACGAGGACGTAATTATAATTGCTCCACGAATTACGAATTAGGAGAGGGGAGTGCAAGGTTGAGGGGGCAATGTTTTTAATTTTCTTTACCGGGTTAAAGAGCATAGTGGGTTTATATGTTGGTGTAAGGGAGTGAGGGGGCTAGTCACGACAGATAGCTCGCAAGGCAAGACGTGCGCACACTGGAAAAAAAAAGGGAGTGAGGGGGCAATGTTTTTAATTTTCTTTATCGGTATAAAGCATGGTGAGTTTATATGGTGTAAATTAATCCTCCTAACCGTTTAGAAATAAGAGAGACAGATTTTATAGTTATGCATATTTGAAAGTCATGTAAGGGAGAAAGGGGAAGGTTGAGTAAGCAAGCATAATTCCCCCATAATCAATCAACAATTATATTAATATGGGGTCATCAATTATATGGATGTCCTCGTTAGCATAAGGGTCATTGTCTATTGGGGTTTGTCACCCCCCATTTCTAGGGGTAACTAGAGGAGAAATTTTGTCTCCATGATCCACATTTCAGACAACATATTCGATGATGTTATTCTGAACTCTCCACGAAGAGTTGCCCACATATGCCTTCCATCCATGCTCAACTCAACTAACTCATGTGATATGGTGCACTAAGGGACATTGTTCTGACATTTATATCAAGTGATGATGTTAATACTTGAGGCATGAAAATGGTTGTAACGTACCCGCCTACTAAAATGAAATTTAAAAACGCCCCATACATATAAAATAAACCAAGGGGCAGCAGGCCCATAAAATTACAGCAAAACAACATGTTGATTTACTCATGCAACTAACAACATAATAAAAACCATGAATGCATGCAAACCTAGTAAACATAACAGCATTCAAATTAACATTTACACAATGGAATAATCATAGTAAAAACAACAAAAACTTATACGTTTATAAATTAACCAACTGGCTGCATACGAAAGATGTTCCTTCCAACCATGGGCTTGTTGTTTATTTTCTCTCAACAACAAGCCACCCCCAAGCTAAGGCTATGAGTCCACAAGAAGATCTAGCTCACTTAGTTGCCCACTCTCCACACTCAGCAACCCAAAACCTAGGTTATACTCCAACAATGGTTCCCAATCCACCAGCTCTCTTCCCCACAACCCAAGGAATGTACCCCTTTCACTACTCACAGTCCCTCGAGTTGTACCATTTGTTTATTAGGGCTTCCAGTGCACTTGGTTGGCTAGGAATCTATTACTTGGGGACTCCATGAACTCTTAGTTGCTCCAGGAGTGCTCACAACAGCTTTCGTGTAATGTTCCCAAGCCAAGAAGCCAGGAACATCACGTTTTGCATGAATTTTTAATTGTTTTCTGGTTGTGGCATTTCGTCAAACACTTTGCTTATTATGGTCTTTTAGGTTGCGTTAAGGTTATACTGATGATTTTAATGTGTGTTTACAGCAACAGATAAGAAGATATAGCCATGAAACATACCTCAACCATATGCAAGATTAACAATATAATAGACAACCCAAAAATGCCTCAGATATGATCTTATTCATAATAGTAGAAGAACCTAATACAATATATCTACATATCTGGTACAATATAGCTAAGAGTTAATAGCAAAGTGAAGATGATCCTCAACAAGATCAAGGATAGAAGCTACAAGCCTCCAAAGGCCATATGACGGCTATAGATGAGGAACATGACGAGATCTCGGTCCACTGAAGTGCCAAACCCCAAGACTGGCTAAGTCATGCCCTCTTGGAGGACTGAATACCCTCAACAATTCGGCCCTGCTGGTCATGGCCTCCAAACACTCTGATGAATATGCCAAACTGTAGATCGAGGTGAGTAGAGCCCCCTTCTGAAGTCTCAGACCGAAATACCAAGAGATACTCCTCCAAATGTTGAATCCCCAAGTGGACCTGCACCCTCCTGAATATTGTTAAACCCTAATATTTCGGCCCTGATGAAGGAGACCTCCAAATGTCCTGAAACTCCCCAGAAAGATAGATAGAGGCACTGTAAGCCTCTGGGTGAAGTCTCAATGTCATATATGAAGTATAACCCCTCTAAACTGAATAGATTTGAATCGGAATAACACCCTCCTCCTGTCAAAATGTGTCAATGCTCTAGGAAATCATCTGGCAAGATTACCTCTCTCAAAATGCACTAGAGTCGATGGTCAAGGCCCTTCAACGAAAACCCAAGTGCTAGAATCTCCATAAGTCCTTCCAATCTCTTGGATTGAACTTCCCTCTCATCAATGGTGTGCCCCCCTTGCTAGAAACCCTCAATGGTGCGCCCTCTCTCTTCCTATACCTGTGGCTAGTGTAGAACTCTCCTGAGACTGAGTAGATCCGATGTAGAATGGTGAGGGAGGGATCTTTCACCTTCGTGACCAAGCTTGGATCAGGTTGAGTGGGATCTTTCACCACCGAGCTGATCTCTAGGGTTTGTTAAGTCAAAACCCTCAAAACCCCCAAGGCATGGGCTCACTAGCTAGAAGCTAGATATAAAAACTGATAATCAACATCCATGAGAGAATAGAGGTCCTTGCCTCTCTTTTATCCTTCCTGCTCACCTTGTCCCTCCAAAGTGACTTTTACTTTATTAATTATTAATTAATTAATTAAATCACTTTAATTAATTAATAAACTATTTTACCTCTAAAAAGCACCTTATCTCTCCTTGTGGCTTCCCTGGCCACTGAAAGTTACTTCTCATCATTCTATCATGTAGTGTTGTTCCTCCTGATTCCAATGAGCTATCACACTAAGAGGTTCCTCCAAGTATTATGCCCAATATGACCTCCTTAATGAATTTAATTAACCTATAGCCCAAAACAACTCAAAATCATGGAAATCGCCGGAATGCAACGAAACTGAAACCAAGTTGTGCGGAATGGATCATAATGATGAAATAAGATGAGCGATGTAATTCAGGCCCCAAAATACCCCTCAATAATCATTGTACTCGCTATAACCTCCATCTGGATACTATGGTTATTGTTGGCGACGGAAGTCACTCCTGGATTGATAGCAGGAGCAGAGCCCGGCGCCCATCAGTTTTATGTCATAGTGGTTTTTATGGGTGATCAAATGGACAGAGACTCGGGGAAATGTCACTCTAACTCAAAGACTGGGTCCGGCGTGTATGAAACAAAAGAGGTCTTGGTCTAACTTCAATCAGTGGGTTGATTAAAGGGTAAACAGGTGGAAGACTTGATAAGAAGAGTGAACAAACTACTTCGGGCGACAGGCTTTCAGCAATTTGTAGAAGAAAAACCCAGAATGCGAGTTCCTCTGGTTCAGGGCTTCGAGATACTGAAAAAGGGACTTGACTGGATTCCCCAATTCCAAGTCGTTCAGCGTTAAGAAAATTACAAAGACTGACTAGAGACAAAGCAACTATCACAGTGATCAAATTCTAAATCATCCTATGACAATTGCGACTCGACTGGATTCTCCAATTTCGAGCTGCCCTAACACAGTTTAAACACAGATATGAAAGAAACTGGCATCCATAAGGCAAGAAGTCTCAAGAGTTCATACATAACCAGAGATAACAGTGCTTCATTAAAACTTCACAACCGGAAGCTCTGCTCAACCATCGATCCCCACAAAAAATGGCGAAAACGCCTAAATACTCAAAACAAAACACAGTAGCGAAAACGAGATATTGCATTAATAACATTGCGTTTGCATGTCTTCTGACAGTCTGCGCATGCAGACTGGACGATCGTGCGCCTATGACAGACGCCATCTTAAATGCGTGTGGCTCCAGCAAGGGGAGTAGCTGAGCCATTAAGTGTCGAGCTAGCGTGTTCAGACTTCCTCCTGCTAGTCGAGGACTCGGCATGGCTTTTCTGAAAGAATGGGTACGCAGGACCCTCCCGAGCGGACCGCTTACCAGACCCTCCATACTTCACACTTAATGAATGAAGAGAGGCTTCAACCACCCGCTTGATTCTCATTAACTGCTTCCTTAGGGAGTGGCCGAAACGGTATGCTCAGGAGCTTCGGCACTTCGCGTCTCGTGGCTGGGAGGAGCTAGTTCTTCTTCTTTAAAGTTGCGAGAGGCGAGGAGGCGATGGAGCCCAATCGCGCACCACGTGTCCCTCTTTGATGGATGGTTCAAAACACTTCGGCAAGACTGTGGGCCCAAGTCCGGGATGCCTTCGGCACTTCGTGTCTCGCGGATCCTAACACCAATACTTCGGGACTTCTCGCAGCGAGATCACGAGGCTTCTGCCACCTGTAATCCACTTCGCTGCTNGAGATCCCGAGGGCTTCTGCCACCTGTATTCCACTTCGCCGCTTTGTTATGGCCACTTGTCCTCCAACGGTCGAAATCTCGCAACCCCGCAACCTCGCGATCCTCGCGGCCAATTCCTTGGGTATTTTCTTACGAGACTCCGATGCACGATCCCACGTGCAGATCCAACAGTCCTCCTACGATCTGGATCCAACGGCTGTCCTCTTCTCGCTCCTCACGCCTCGTGAAGTCGAATGACTTCTTCTTCCAACCTCCGATGCCCGAGTCCCCGATGTGGGTAATCTCGTGACACGCGTCCGCTCCCGAACCAACAGTCCAGATCTTTTCTTCTGTCGATCCAACGGCTCACACCGTTCACCTCTTTAAAACTTCTCCGCTATACTTGGCGTGACTCCGCTGACTGCAATTACCCACCGACCGTCGATCTGTTTCGCAAAAATAGACCCTGGACGCTGCCGACGACATTTTGCCCGCTCGCTTGACCTGCTACTAGGAAAAACAAGGATTCTCCTGTGCTGCGCTTGAGCATTTCGTGTGCAATCTACAGACCCAAATGCTCTAGAGCCCGTGACAAGAATTATCGCTAACATTAGGCTCCATGGGGGATAGAGTCGTCCCTGCGATGCTCTAAGAACTCCTTCCGTAGCTTCAGTGCCTTGCTATTGGGCTATGGAGTCAAGCTCAAACCTCCTGCTGCTGAAAATACAGGCCGAAAAATAAAAGAAAAACAAAACAAACGCTACATGCTCAAAGGAGCTTATTTATATACAGTCCTAATGCTAATAAAACATTTTACATGGGCTAGGTGAAAGAAAACTTCCACCATAGCCATTCAAGCATCTTCCTGGATAGAAGCTCCTTCCTTCTGTCGACTCATCAACTCCTCCTTACAGGCTAGAGTTGAGATGAAATAGGGCGGCTCCAAGGCATATGAGAAATGTCACTCCATGTATTTGTTGACAGGGTCATCGAATGAGTGGCCATTTCCAAGGAATCGGCAAAATACAGCCTCTTCTGCTGCACAGTTGTTCACACGCGGTCGAATGTCTCTGATATCCACAGGCGGGTGAATAACTGAAGTAGGCCCGTTGATCTCATGTGGTGGCTGCTCGCTGACTGGCTCTGCGCAGTCTGTAAACTGCATCTTCGACTGCTCCTCTGGTTCTTCTGGTGCCTCTTCTTGGCTCTCCCAAGGGTCAAAGTCATAATCATCATAGATAGGACCTGTGGGAAAGCTCTGCTTTTCAATTTGCTGCTCAGGGGGGCTGATTTCCTCGCATTGTCTTTCATTTGTGAACAAAGGAGAAGGCTCTGCAATCTTCTCTTGGAAGTTCTGGGTGTCTAGCTCAGAACCTGATTCATAGCTGTCATACACAGGCTGGCTGCTACTCGGGTCATCAATCTGTGATGTGGGGCCCTGCTGCTCCTCAATTGAGTAGTCGTTGAAGCTGGGTGAGCACCAAGCTTCTTCATTTTGCAAACAAGGAACGATATCCAGATCCTCCTTTTCAATCCCAAATCTAAATACATCGTGGGAAATCTCGTGAAGAAAAAGAGAACAATCCTCCTCCACAACTACCACTTCATCGTTTTGTTCCGAGACAGCAAGCTCATCAGGGGCAGATGCTAATGCGCTTACGAAATCTTCAGTCATCTCCTTTAAAGAGCCATCTAGAACATCTGCCTTGGTGACTGGAAAATCCTCCCCATGGTCCTCAGATTCCAACCTTGCATGTTGGGCAATAAGAGATATCATTAGTTCACTCAGAGCAACTTCCTCCCCCAGTCTTCTATCCTTACAGCCCTCATCATCACAACCTTCTTTAGACATAATCATATCTAGGAGGATTTCTTTTTCTTGGTTCTCCCATGGGTTAGATTTATAATGACCATAAACAGGTCCCGTGGGAAAGCTTTTTTCATAATCGCCCTTAGTAGAGCTGCTAAGGGCCTCTGCTTCAAAGGATGGGAAATCCTCAGCGTATTGTTCAGCTTCCCGCCTGTCAAATCTGGCAGTGAGAGATTTTATCAGTTCCACAACTTCGCCCGAAGCGTCTCCTTCCTCCCTGGGATCTTCATAATCATTCATTGTAGAGATACCCAAATCATTTTCTTCAAAGGGTGGAAAATCCCCTGCACCTCGCTCAGCTTCCCACCTGTCAAGTCTGGCAGTGATAAATTTTATCAGTTCCATAACTCCGTCCGAAGCAGAAGAATGGGGAGGAGAAAGGACTGATCCCTGATCCAGGACATCAGGATCCTCCCCACAGCTTACGTCAGAAACAACTTTCTCTGGTATAGAGTTGTGGTATCCCTCACAACAATTATGACAAATTAACTCAGGGGGGTACAACCTCTGACAATAAGCGATGAAAGCTGCGTGGAATTCATTGAGTGAAGAAATGCTAGCAGGGGGTAAAGAATGATACCATTTACGCGCATCCCCTGCTAACGAGAACATGAACATTTCCAGTAATACATCCTCATGATGTATCTCCCACTGATGCATGAGTTCATGAAACTTACTGAGGTGCTGAGCAGGATTGTCCCCTTCACTCTCTCTAAATCTAGGCAAATAATCGCCCCATTCATCCATAGAGGGGACAACATTAGGAAAACCAGGAATAGCAGAAAAATTAAAAGGAGCAAACCTTCGAGCCATGATTTCCTCCATATCGAACCAATGGAGTCGCCACAGTGGAGTCGCCAGGTGCACAGTAGCAATCTGAATAATTCTGATATCTGATGCACCTTCAGAATCAGTTGATCGTTGTCGTTCTGCCCAGGAAAAATCTTCAACTTCGTCCCCGACAACGGCGCCAGAAATGTTGGCGACGGAAGTCACTCCTGGATTGCTAGCAGGAGCAGAGCCCGGCGCCCATCAGTTTTATGTCACAGTGGTTTTTATGGGTGATCAAATGGATAGAGACTCGGGGAAATGTCACTCTAACTCAGAGACTGGGTCCGGCATGTATGAAACAAAAGAGGTCTTGGTCTAAATTCAATCAGTGGGTTGATTAAAGGGTAAACATGTGGAAGACTTGATAAGAAGAGTGAACAAACTACTTCGGGCGACAGGCTTTCAGCAATTTGTAGAAGAAAAACCCAGAATGCGAGTTCCTCTGGTTCAGGGCTTCGAGATACTGAAAAAGGGACTTGACTGAATTCTCCAATTCCAAGTCGTTCAACGTTAAGAAAATTACAAAGACTGACTAGAGACAAAGCAACTATCACAGTGATCAAATTCTACATCATCCTACGATAGCTGCGACTCGACTGGATTCTCCAATTTCGAGCTGCTCTAACACAGTTTAAACACAGATATGAAAGAAACCGGCATCCATAAGGCAAGAAGTCTCAAGAGTTCATACATAACCAGAGATAACAGTGTTTCATTAAAACTTCACAACCAGGAGCTCTGCTCAACCATCGATCCCCACAAAAAATGGCGAAAACGCCTAAATACTCAAAACAAAACACAGCAGCGAAAACGAGATACTGCATTAATAACATTGCGTCTGCATGTCTTCTGACAGTTCGCGCATGCAGACTGGACGATCGTGCGCCTATGACAGACGCCATCTTAAATGCATGTGGCTCCAGCAAGGGGAGTAGCTGAGCCATTAAGTGCCGAGCTAGCGTGTTCAGACTTCCTCCTGCTAGTTGAGGACTCGGCATGGCTTTTCTGAAAGAATGGGTACGCAGGACCCTCCCGAGCGGACCGCTTACCAGACCCTCCATACTTCACACTTAATGAATGAAGAGAGGCTTCAACCACCCGCTTGATTCTCATTAACTGCTTCCTCAGGGACTGGCCGAAACGGTATGCTCAGGAGCTTCGGCACTTCGCGTCTCGCGGCTGGAAGGAGCTAGTTCTTCTTCTTTAAAGTTGTGAGAGGCGAGGAGGCGATGGAGCTCAATCGCGCACCACGTGTCCCTCTTTGATGGACGGTTCAAAACACTTCGGCAAGACTGTGGGCCCAAGTCCGGGATGCCTTCGGCACTTCGTGTCTTGCGGATCCTAACACCAATACTTCGGGACTTCTCGCGGCGAGATCCCGAGGCTTCTGCCACCTGTATTCCACTTCACCGCTTTGCTATGGCCACCTGTCCTCCAACGGTCGAAATCTCACAACCTTGCCACCTCGCGATCCTCGCGGCCAATTCCTTGGGGTATTTTCTTACGAGACTCCGATGCACGATCCCACGTGCGGATCCAACGGTCCTCCTACGATCCGGATCCAACGACTGTCTTCTTTTCGCTCCTCGCACCTTCGCGACTTGGAGTACCAAATGTTTGGGCCTTTACCTTGCGAACTTCCGAGTTCGCGAGATCTCTCGATCTCCGACACCTGTCCTTCTCAGATGGACGGCTCCAATCTTCTCGCCACTTCGCCGCTCGTGAAGTCGAATGACTTCTTCTTCCAACCTCCGATGCCCGAGTCCCCGATGTGGGTAATCTCGTGACACACGTCCGCTCCCGAACCAACAGTCCAGATCTGTTCTTCTGTCGATCCGACGGCTGGCACCGTTCACCTCTTTAAAACTTATGCACTATACTTGGCGTGACTCGGCTGACTGCAATTACCCACCGACCGTTGATCTGCTTCGCGAAATAGACCTTGGACCTGCCGACGACATTTTGCCCGCTCACTTGACTTGCTATTTGGAAAAAACAGGGATTCTCCCGTGTTGCGCTTGAGCATTTCGTGTGCAATCTACAAACCCGAATGCTCTAGAGCCTGTGACAAGAATTATCGCTAATAGTTATCATAACACTTTGAAATGTAATGATGTCCCAAAGTGGGGACATTACACTTCACAAGGCTATTTAGCCATTTCCTTAATAAGAAACACACGCGGGCCACATTTCCAGCATAAACACAACCAAACAATGGTTGCCTTCAAGCACAACATGACTGGTGCTCTTCCCAACTCTCAACTCCCATCTTGTTGCCCAAAATATGCATGTAAAAATTGTCCCTTTTTCCCATACGAAATTCCTTCTTCTTCCTTGCTTGCTTGACTCTCACTCTTCCCAAAAAAGGATGATTACACTCAACCCATGATGATCCAGGGGATCAAAATATGCTCAAAAATCAAAGTGCTCGGAACTGCTCGAAAATGGATTCATGGCGTAGATCTCATCCTCACGAACCCAATGCAACCTGAACGGGCTCAAACAGACATTGTATGCGAGAGATATTGCATTATGTCCACTTTGCGAAACATGCAAAATTTTGTTGACTGTACATTCTGTACAGGCCACGTGGCAACTGACCGTATTGTCCGTACATATCATACAATTGACGTGGCAGGGTGACGTGGATTGTTGGCGTGGTAGGGTGACTGGGCAGGTGAGTTGGCAGTGGTTGAGTTGGACCAACCTGGTGCTGACATGTATCAGGGTTCTGGCGAATGGGAAGGTGCCATGTGGCCTAGACAAGGGCTGCCACGTGGCACCCCGTCATTGGTTTGTTGATTAAAACTTTGTTGGAGTCTGTGGGGATTGAACCCGGGACCTCCAGCAGTGGCAAGGACTGGACTACCAGCCCGCCTACGTAATGTTTCTTAACCCTATTCGTTGAAACTACTAGTTAAATTTCCGTTGACCGTTGGTTGGGAGGAGAAAAGGGTCGAGGCTTAGCCTCAACCCGCGGTCACTCTACACCGAAACTCTTCCATATGACCAGTGGCGCGGTAAACACCAACGGACCAGTCCACTAGCGCGCAAGTTTAGGTTGACGCCCACCCACATGGGCCATGCGACCGACACCTCCGCCGAAAAAGGTGCCTATGCCTCCTAACCGTGTGACAATATGCCACCAATTGTGGAACAGGCGCGGTGTTGGATTTTTGGCACAGGAAACACCCTTGATCTAGGTTAGTCACACATAGGTGAGATTTGGAGAACCAGAGACAACAAGCTTGAAGGAGAAAACTTCCAGGAAGTGATTTCTTCTCAATTTTTGGCCAAACCAGGTGCAGGAAGAGCCCAGCTAGAGATTTTTGGACATTCTTGAGCCATTGAAACCATCTATTTTACATTTTGAGCAATGTAAAACATTGATTTTGACACTTTTAGTATTAATGAAAATGATCCATTGGAAGTTGGACCAGGAGATGTAGCCCAAGAGAGGGGTGAACTCCTTTATCATTTTGTTGTGTTAATATGCTTACTTTTGATGGTTGTTATGTATGTTTATGTTGCTCATGTTTAAGTAAAAACTCGTTAAGTTTTATATGTTTTCAATTTGATCCTATTGCCCAAGCACATACAAATTACACTTGCAATTTTAAGGAGACTCGAGCCTTTTCATTTTTCAGATCAAGTTGGTATCAAAGCATGGGTTTTTTAAGGTTTGATTGTTTGCAAGTGTTTGTTTTCTGATGCTTACAAGGTTTAAGCTCACAAGAGGAGAAGGTCAACTTGTAGAGCCAAGTTCCCAACTTTCAAGAAGGAGAACTACACAATCACCTCAAGCTTCAAGGAGATATTCACCAAGTATGGCTCATGAGGAAAGTCATGAAACTCTTACTTCAGGAGATGAAACTTTCAGAAAAGATTTATATGATATGACAAAAATGGTGAAAGTTTTACTTGAAGAAAGGAATGCAAGGTTGCAAGGTGAAATCTCAAATCCTCCAAGAGGTAATGAAGATAGTGGTGATAAAACTCCAAAATAAAATGGAGGGAATGGTGATACTCCACCTCCTTCACCTCCATCTTCCACTTCTTTTGCCATTTCACAACCACCTCCAAATTCTCCAAAAAAACATGGTAAAATTCCTCCACAAACTCCTTTGCTTAAGCTTGATATTAAGTTTGAATTGCCTATGTACAATGGAGAGGTAAATGTTGAGAAATTGGATAACTGGATTCGTCATATTGAAGTGTATTGTAGGATACAAAGAATCAAAGATGATGAAACTAAGATTCAACTTGCTTCTCTTAGATTGGAAAGTGCAACACTCATTTGGTGGGAAACCAAAACTCAAGAGGAGATGAAGAAACATGGTAAATTTTTATCCTCTTGGAATTATTTTATTGTTGCACTTAAAAGACAATTTTATCCATTAGCATACATGCAGAAAGCTATTATGGATTGGCAAAATTTTAGACAAGCTAAAGGGCAAAGTGTGCAAAGCTACACTCAAGAATTTAGAAGAAGATCTTTGATTTTGGGTATAGATTTATCTTCTCAAGAAACTTTACTCAAATACATTGGAGGATTGTGTAGCTACTTGAGGCACACAATACTTATGTTTAATCCTACAAATCTAGATGAAGTTTGTGTATAGGCAACTCATTTGGAAGAAAGAGGGAGGAATGAACCTCGAGAGGGAAACAAGAAGCCATTTGTTAAGGGAGACAAGGGAAAGAGGAAATTTAAAGGAAATGGAAGAAAGAATGCTTTAGTCAAGAAAGAGGGAGAGAAACTCTCATGTAAACATTGTTCAAAAGATGGCCATGATGAAGACCATGGTTGGAAACTTCATCCTGAAATGAGACCCAAAATGTTCAGCCATAAGGGGAAACCAAAGACTACTGCAACTACACAACATGATTTAGGTTCTGATTTGGGAGATGAAACAAAAATTACAGCCATGGGTTTTCAAGGTAAGGGTTCTATTGCAAGTACTAGTTCTTCAAGTAGTAGCAGCCTCAATGAAACTCAACATGAAAAAGAAAGAATAGAGCTTTTCCACATAAGGGTTATTTCAAAGCATGCCAAGATAGATACTCTTTTTGATACTAGATCTCAACCAAACCTCATATCTGAAGACACTGTCAAGAAATTAAAATTGGAAACTAATCCACATCCTAAACCTTACCCTCTAGGATGGATATGTGACAATGCCAAATTGCATGTGACAAGAAGATGTAAACTTAGATTTTCCACCACTGCAAACTTTATAGATGAGGTAGAGCTTGACGTTATTCCATTGGATATTTGTGGTATTTTGTTGGGAATCTCATATTTATATGACAGGAGAGCCATCTTTCATCGCCATGAGAACAAATATCATTTGTTTAAAAATGGAGTTGAGTACATTGTTAGAGCACATACAAAGAAGTTGAATGTGTCACTTGTAAATGCTGGACAAAGGAAGAGATTAGTCAATGATAGTAAGAACTTTGTCCTCTTGATGATCAAACCCAAAGACAATGTTGAAAAATAAGCTTTCCAAGGTTGCGATGAAAAGTTGAAATCTGATTTGTATGAGGTTGTTAACCAATATGATGAGATGTTTCAGGAACCAAAAGGATTGCCTCCTAAAAGGGGTATCCAACATGAGATACAATTACAACAAGATTGTCCTCTTCCAAACATTGGTATGTACAGTGTTAAGAACCAAATATCAATATATCATAGAAAAACCTCAGAATAAGTACTCAACGCCTTGAAAAAGAGATAATTTCAGATAATAAGCCTCTTCGAGGGGGCAACCTCCTTATACACCACATAAATTTCCAAATACAAGATGATTCCAAATGAAAATGTCTCCTTGGTATATATAGGAGACTAGGAGGTACAGTTACAACTAATGGACCCAAGTTGACATAAATAAAATAACATTACTAATGTAGTATGCCCCAATTAAGGGGTAATGTGCCACTATTTAGGGCTTAACATGCCCCTCCCCTTGAGACAAGTGTTGTCTGCAACACTTGAGTAATTTTGGATGCTTCTATATAAAAGACTCATCTTCCCAAGTGGAATCTTCCGCTGGTAGTTTCCTCCATTTAACGAGATACTCTTAAATGGATCTATTCCTTAGCTGGCGAATTCTTGTGTCAGTGATGGCTTCAGGCTCCAATATGATTTTTCCTTCCTTGTCAAGTTCTGGCAATATAGTTTGAACATGGATCTTGTCACCTATAACCTTCTTTAAGCATGAAACATAGAAAACTGGGTGTGCTCGTGAAGATGAAGGCAACTCCAATTTGTATTCCATAGTACCAATATTTTGCAACACCTTATAAGGGCCATAGTACTTTGGTGATAATTTATTATCCTTCTTGGCTTGCTTGAGGGACATTTATTTGTATGGTTGTAGTCTTAAAAACACCCAATCCCCTACTTCAAAAATTCTTTCACTACGATGTTGATTTGCTTGTTGTTTCATGAGATTTTGTGTCATGGTCAGGTTGTCCTTTAATATTTG
>SNQJ01S0105191.1:3864-45882 GCA_010110895.2 Picea sitchensis
GACTTGTTATGCTATGCAAGCACCCTCTACTTCATAAAAATAAACTTTACAGGACCTTGCTTCATGTGTTAAAATATGCAAGATAAAGTTATGTGTTAAGTTCATGTATCTTCTTGTAAATGCTTATGTGTGAGAAAATGTTCTTTAAATGGTTAAATATGTACTTGAAATAAATACACAGCAACACAACTTGTAGCAAATAAACCATCAAACTCACAACAAGAACAACATGATAAAGGAGTTCACCCCACTTCGGGCTACATCTCCTTGAGCCTCCATCAATGGACTTGGCTCTCTGGGATTAATTAGTCAAAAGTTCTTTTACAAGCTACTTCTCAACTCCAATGGAAAAACAGATTGTACCATTGATATCAGAACACATAAAAACCCCAAAAATGACTAATACAACTCTGAAAACGGATCATGGCTCATCTGGGCATGACCTGTTCTACATGTGACCTTAAGCTTCCCTGAGCTTCTCTGTGGAAAAAACCCTTGTAAAAGTCCTCAAAAGCCTCTGAAACCTGTCCCAATGTGTTCAGAGCATAACAATTATCCAAACATGATTATTCAATCATAGAAAACAAACATAGGCTTACCAAAACATGTCCTCCATCAATGAGGGCTTCAAACTCCCTAGAGCTTCTTGAAACTTCAATGGTGAAAAACCTGCATAAGAAGTCTTCAAATGGACTTTATAAAAGTGCCAATGGATTCAACACATCCCAAAACCCCATAGCTGGGCTTTTACGACACCTCAATCGGCCAAAAGATGAAGAAGTTAGGCCTCCTCCATTTTCCTCCTTCAAGTTTTCTGAAACTGGTTTGCCAAAATGCACCTCTGTGTGCTTGAACCAAGAACACACTCCAAAATGTGTGTTTAAACCTAGCACCACATAACTGGATAAAATGTCGAACGGTTAGGCATGCCCAGCCCCTAACCGCCAAGACCACGGGCATATGAACAACCACCCGAAACCACGGGCTAGCGCAAAAAGGGGCTAAGTTCATAGCAAATAACACCATGACACATGGCGGGTCGGTTGAACCGTTCAAACCATAATTAAAAAATGCATCAACTGTTATACGTAGTCATATGGCAATACAATGTGACCGGGGGCTGTTATATCCACGTGCATACACATATATATGGTCACATGTAATAATAATACGACCACGGGCCATATATGAAACACCCCCCGCGTGCTCCGTGTATACATATATAAAATCGGGGTCATATATAAATGCATGCGACCGGGGCTGGGGCTAAGCCCCAGCCCGGACGCGCCCCAAACCACACTTTAATACAATTGAAATATAATTAAAACCATTAACTATACAAAGACCACAATAGGGCGCGTTGACAATGTAGAGTTAGCAAAGGCTTTGGTAAAGGGGGAGGTCTGGGGTTCAATTCCCACGGACTCCACAAACTTTTGAACAAACCATTAAACCAACAACCAATAAAGGGGTGCCATGTGGCAGCCCATGATTAGGCCACGTGGCATCATACCATTTGCCAAAAACATGCCACGTGTTGACAAATGATTCGACCACACCTGCCAACCAGAATCTGCCATGTCACTTCTGTCACTTCAGTGTACGGACATGCCACGTCATTGTACAAACATTCAAAGTCAACATCTGTATGAACTGTACGCACTGCACAGTCAGCGTCCATTTTTTTCCATGTTTGACGATTCGGACAGATCGCGATATCTCTCGCTCCCGACGTCCGTTTGAGACGAAATGAATTGCGTTGGATTTGTGATGACGAGGGCTACGTACCCATTTGTTTTGAGGCAATTCCGAGAACATTGATTTTTGGGCTAAATTTTGACCCCTGGTCCAGATTTTGATCATACCTACACAAGACACAAGAAACAAAAGCATATATTTCAATATAAATTCTATAAATCAAGTGAAATATACAAGATAAATACTAGCTAAATACTAGAAAAACTAAGATTTAAGACCAAGATACTAGCATCAAAAGACAAGGTTGTTGTAAACACTTTCTACAACAAATTATATCATCCTTCTGGCTGTAAAAATCAATGTATTACAGCAATTAAATCAACCACTGAAACTCCACCAAACCTTTCCAAAAGTGCACTAGACCAACAAAGAAAAATGTGCGAACTTTAGGCAATTTCCAATGGTTGATCAGAGAGTTATTCAAGAAATTAGAATAGGGCTTCTGCAGCCCTAATGGTTGGAGATGTAAATTTGTAACAACAATAAGAACTATCCTTTTGATGGGGACACCCTAGTGGTTGTGAGGTGATCAAGGCACATAGAACATAATCCAAGTTGCAAAAATAAATATGACAAGAAATTATGTTTCCCAATGCAATATTTTGTTTCTCCAATACATGATTAGTGCCTTTAGTTATGGGTTAATGGGGTCAAAAAATAAGGGATAGAATTACTAAACCCTTGGTGGTGTAGATCCTCTTACTTCCCAAGATAAGTAACCTAGATAGGGTTTGAAGATGAGGGGTTTAAATCCTCTTACTTCCTCAACAAAACCCTTGCAAAATAACTTTAAAATCTTGACAATTATGGTGGAAACTAGGATAGAGGTGTATATCCTTATACTCCCTATTTAGCCTTGGCCAAAACAACCCCAAACTGAATTAAAAATGATAATAACAAATTAGAAACCATACCATTTAAGAAAAATCCTTTAACATGCCAAAGTAAACCTCCACAATAGCAAAAAAATGACCTCCAAGAGATAGCACACCATAATCATCATCAACCATAACCAAAAAACATTATTCCATAGCACAAAAGGCGAAATACTCCAAGTGTAGTGATGGGATCCTAAAATACCTCCTTTCCTTCACTTCATTTCACTATTTTATCATCATATTTGACCATAATCAATTCCCTTCACCCTTTAAAGCATACCATTTATTTAAAATATATTGATTAGAAGCATTAAAAATAAATGATGTGAGTTTTTACTTGTTAATGTACTTTACATGGTTTTAACTAATTTGTAGATGATAAACTTAGTATTATGAACATGTTTATATAGCTATACAATCTGCCGAATAGTTAAACAATGGATATCATGGGGGATGCATTCACTATATACCTTATTAAAGAGTTTGCATCATTGAAATATCAATTTAATAATATTTGTTCTTTTTGATAGGTGGACGATTGTAGAAACAAAAATGAAGGGAGATTTTTCTTTTTACAGGCAGTGAACTTCTAGCTCAATTTGTGGGAAAATGAAGCTGAATCGAAAAAATATGGCACATGGGTTTTGCGCATAATATGTCTAATTAGGTCCTGCTAGCATAGGGGCAGACCCAAGGTTTAACACTTCAACAATGCACCAACAAAACACTAACTACTGACCCTTTCGGCAACCCCTGCGAAGCAGATGAAGTCTCACCCGAGGTAGAGGAAGGGGTGGTTGCAGGAATTGGGTGTCTGCAACCTAGATGGGACACAAATATGTTATTATAACACCTTAATAGATCACTTAGTAGTCATTATACATCAATATTTAACCTTAGTTTACAACACATATAATCCCTAATTACAGAGTATTGCAGTATTCATCCAGATCTAATATATTCAAGAACTAAGCATATCAACACATATCAGACATAGCATCTTATTCACATCATTAGGCACTAAGCTATCATATTCATATAAGCATACATCATTACACTAAGAATAAATCATATGAGCAATAAAACATTCACAATGCACGAAGCAACCACAACACAGGATATATGTGCTTCACCCCCATCCTGGGGCTATGTCCACCAACTCTTCTTCTCTTTATTATCTTCTGTCAATCTCCTACATGCACAGAGCCACAAGATCCTACTCTGCATAGGATTGGAGATCTATGAACACTTTTCTAGATCCTCCTTCCCCAAGCTAGGTCACAACACAAAGCCTTTACACAGTCTCTTACAGTCACTTGCACTTAGCTCTGCAAGTTCTCAATATAGCATGCATAAAGAATTTGCAATTTTCACTTAGCACTTAACAAGGTACCAAGTCCCTCTATACATCATCTAGACATATATTTATACATTACAAAATGCCTAAACATGGGTAAAACCATGGGTTGACATCCCCATTCCCGTTACATAAGCCAAAAACACAAAAAACCCTAAACAAGGGGCCGATATCCCATGATCTACGCTTCGACTTGCGCTCCGCCTTCGACAACCTGTTGAAGTCCCAAAATAGGTCAAAAATGACCAAGGATCATCAAAAATTGGTCAAGGGCCAACAAGCCCCGAACACTCACCTGTGAATCATCCCGAGTCACTCTGATCTGGGCAGCTCTACCTCAAAATCCTTGAGCTTGGCTCGAGCTACTTCGACATGCTGCTTCGTGAAGGCCTCCTGCTTGATGAACTCATGGATAAATGCTTCGTTGGTAGGTCCCTCTAAGCATTGTTCGACTGCAATGACTACTTGTTCTAGTTCTTGTCCTCGAACTTCAATCTCCTCGAACAGTTGGAAAGCCTCGTCCTAAATTGGTTGGAGCCTCTGGGTCACTTCCATGACTTTGCTCTGGATGGTGTGGACCTATTGTTGAGAAGTGCGTTGTTCTTGCGATCTCTTCATCCTTTCAACTACTGGCAGAGGTTTCAACTGGGCATGTACTGTCGTTGCTTGTTTATTTGCCTCCTTGAGCTATGACTCTAGTGTCTTCAGTTAAGGGTCTTCAGTAAGTCTCTCATAAGTCTACACACTTCTACTGTTAAGTTGTTTACATTCCAAAGCTAATGCTCTTGTCCTCTCAACTACGCTCCGAGCAGTGGATTCTCTTTGGTCTTGCATGTCCTATGGAGTGCTTGGCACTGTTCGTAGCTCTAGATGTATGATTCTCTGTTGAAGTTGTTGGATGGCTTCAACAAGTTTTGCTACTTGATGTTCCACTAGGTCTTCCTCCTTTTTCTCTATGCTTGTCATAGAGACAAGTGCTCTACTTGATACTTCTTTTACTCCAACCTACTCTGGGAGTAGTTGTTCCTTCTCTTTCTGGATCCACTCTTTCTCCTTGTCGAAATTCATTTGGAGGTTATCCTTCCCCTGTTGCGCAACTCAACGTTTCTCTATCACTTCCTCTTGTGCTTGTTTTAGGGCCATTGTGGCCTGTTCCTTTTCTTCTTGTGCATGACGAAGAAAAGCTTCAGTCGCATCATCTATTATGTGAAGTTGGGTAGGCTCTTCTCCCAACTCTGGTTCTTCCAATGGTGGGGGCGCAGTGGATAATGCGTGGCTGGAGTGAAGGGCCTGTTGCACCCCTCTGAATTTTGCCTCAATCCTATCATACATGGATGCTTGTTTGGCTTCAGTGTTCTATAAGAGGTCCTATGAGGCATCTGATACAACTACGATGATGAATTCAAAGGCATCGAGCATGAGTATAGTCTGCAGCTTAGTATTAGTAGCTTTGGACTTCTTTCAGGAAGTAGGTTTCGTGGGGGAAACCTTCCTTTTCTTGGAGGGATCAGTCTCATCAACAGGATCCCTAGGTGGTGTTACTTCATCTTGTTGATCTTCTTTTCCATTGGTCTCTTCTCTATCTAATTTTTTATCACCTCCTCGTGCAGGTGATTCTGACGCAGTTTCTTTTGAGGCATTTCTCAGCTACTGGACCTCTTCGGTCTTCTTCCTTCTCCTAGTTCCAGGTGTATCATGTGGTTTGTGAGTGGTTTATGGGATTCTGAGTTGTTTAGGTTCGGACAGTTTTGCAGGGTCAGCAGGGATAAGGAGCTCTACAGGCTAGTCCTTGGTTATCTCTTCTAGGTCCTCCTATGTGATCTTATAGTATGATTGAAGCTCTTCTTTACTCTCATCTGCGTGCGCAGTGATGTATATAAAGTTTCGATCTGCACAAAACTTCATAATGGGTCTGAACCAGTGTAGAGTGTTCGACATCATATGAGGGATAACTTCAATAGCCCTCTTTAACTGGAGATAGTATGTATGTAATAATGTGTTCAAAAGTCATTGTTTCCCCATATCGTTCGAGTACTAGAGCGTGGTGAACTTCACAGCGAGCAGTTCAAATGGCTCAATGTCCAGGAAGGTCACACTTTCTGACATCTCCCAAGCAGTAAATGCAATGAGGATCAACAACCAACTAAAATGGAACTCATAGACCTAATCCTGAGCTTTGTGACAGTCCAATTTTAATTGGTTGACTAAGTACTTTGCCCAGTTCATCTGTAGTCCTTCCATGCATTTTCCAGTGAGGTTGACAACAAACCCTGTGGCCTACATAAGTCTGTTCTTTATCACTAGCTTTCTTGTAATCAAATGGCAGGCCAGGTTCACTGCGCCATTCTGGATGGAGGCTACATTGTAGCCTTGTGTCCCCTTTTCTACATCTCCATATGTATCTTTAATCCTCTGTGCCAATGCGCGGTCTGCAACCTTCCCTGGGTAGAAGTCTTGCAGGTCGAGTCCCTGCATGCTCAATCCGGTGATCCTATGGATCAATGCTGGATCGATAGTGATGTGTCTATTTAGCCACAGATAGCCTCCATGGAAGCACGAAAGAAGGAGCTTAACACACACGTTAACCTCCTGGTGCCTTAAAAAAATGAGGTATCTTCATTACGTTCAAGACACTGGACTATGTGAGGTCCATAGTCCACGGTAGAGGGATTATCCTTGAGTTCTTCCCCTTCGTCCTAGTCAAATACCTATGAGGAGCGAGCATACTATGGTTCTTGCGATCCCCTATGTTGAAGTCACTGAATTCTAATGCCATGATCTTATTCAACTATGGTCGAGTTGTACGTATCCCCTTCGGGAGGTACACAATAACCAAAATTTAATCAAAGTATCTGGGGACATTGTCACGACTCACCACGTTGATTAGAGGTGGGATGTAGTTGGGCAGGATAGTTGGGATTAACTTCATGTTCACCAACTCATCTCAATGCTTGGTTCTTTTCTTAGCTGCAGTTTTGGATGGTCTAGATCCACGAGTAGTTGATGAAGAGGCTTGCACTCCTCTCGTCGAGGAAGCTTGAATTCCTACGAAAATTACTTTTTCGGCCATTAAATCGATTAGAAATTCTTCTACAGACTTCTCTATGGAGTTGAGTTCGTCCAACATGCACGCTCAATATCGGATAACTCAGGGTGATGAATGAATTCTCAATACAATAGAACAGGTTTTGATCTCAGTAAACACAGTGCAGTAGCAATGAGTTGGCTCAAATACAATTCGAAAAAGTGTTCTCGGTGAAACAGTCAACGGACTAAGTAGACAACAAGGTAATGGATCTCTCCAATGGGTGAGAAGACTTCATTAATGCAGTTCTGTCCATTATGGCATAGTCCGAACGGTCTGATGGAGAGATTTCTAGTCATAACTGTTGTTCTAACCATTCGGGGGTGTTGGTCTAATGGTCATAATTCCTCCAATGGTTATATTGCTCCACCATCGCAAAGTGCCATTTTGTGTTTTTCAGATATCCCGATGAAGTTCCAGTTTTGCAAACCTTCCTTTTGGGAAGTTCCCTCTGGAGTCTCCTGCAACTTTTCTAGCTTTTCTCTCTTCTTACTGAGCTTTCTAGCCTTCTTCTCTATGATCCACGTCTTGGTATTCCTCTTTCCATTCTGATTCTTATCTGTACTCAACATGGTAACTTCACGCTGTTGAGATTATTTCATAGGGTTAGAGAGTAGTACTTCTTCTTTGTCTGGTGTAGGTGTTCTATTCTTTTTTACATATATATATTGTAAGTCTTCTTGGGTTCTTTCAACTTCGACATCCAGATTTCTGGTCCTTAGTAGCTTTGACTAGTTCTCTTGTTCTTTAATTAAGTGTGCTATCCTCTTAGTCATGAAGTCTCTTAGTTATTGCTTCTTCTGTTCTAGGGCTTCCTCTTCTTTTCTTCTGGTCTGATCCTTCTCAATCCAGGTTTTTCCTAGTAACATAACAAATGGGGTGTTGCTCTCAATAAATTTAACAACCTCAAAATCTTCCTTTGTCGAATTTCCATGAGCACTCATAGATATCCGAGTGAGTCTTCCACATAGGGTTATCATATTTCCTCTAAATAATCCTATTCCTCCCAATGAAGGACTCGTAGCAAGCTTTCCAAAAATTTCCTAGGTTCTTTCTGTCATGATATTCACCTATGTTTCCTCATCCAGAACACAGTCAATGTCGAAGTCTCATATTCTTGTTTCTATGCACTCTTTTTCTTTGAATATCTCTGATAAGTTGATATTTATGTGATCATTCAGGGTTTCTTTCATTTGTAGTAATACATTCTCTGATTCTTTCTGGGGTTCTACCATGGTATCAATTGCTTGACCTTCCTTGGGGTTTTCTTGTCTCATATTCATTATTTCAACCTTAGAAATCATTCTAGGGAAATCCAAAACTTCATTATCCATATCTTTACAACAAAGACAACTACATCTTCTACCAAGGCATTCCTTAGCAAGATGCCCCGATCTTATGAAACTGTAACAAAGGGTTAATCCTCTTTTTCTTGTAAATGATCCCCAACCTTTCTTGTACTGCGCACTAGGATCATAGTAGTTAACTTGCAAAAAAATATTTCTAAGATCCTGCATCCATTTGTTAGTCCAAACATTCTTTCTATGCATAGGGATAACATATCTTTCACTATTCTTATTATATCTACTCATATCGAATTTTCTTTCTTCTAGTTGTGCCCTAGTTTTTAAGCTAGGACAAAATTTATCAAACATACCTAGATTCGTACTTTTGAAAAAAAAAATTCCACTTATATTACCTTTTCAATAAAAAAATTTCATTGTTCTTACCTTTATCAGAGCACAAAGATTCAGAATCTTACCTTTTTTCTTCAGATCTGACTTCTCTTTTTAGCACATAGTTTCACAAGTCAAGTAGAACACTATGCACTAGGGAAACAGATCTGCGCACAGAGCTTTCTCTTTTCTTCAGTTCCTAGCAATTAATTTTTCAGGTCTCGGCAACGGAACCATTTTTTGGCACAGGGGTAGACCCAGGGTTCAACGCTTCAACAATGCACCAACAAAACCCAAACTATCGGCCCTTTCGACAACACCTGTGAAACAGATGAAGTCTCACCTAAGGTAGAGCAAGGGTGGTTGCAGGACTCAGGTGTATGTAACCTAGCTGGGACACAAATATGTGATTATAACACCTTAATAGAGAACTTATCAGTCATTATTCATCAGTATTTAACCTTAGTTTATAGTGCAAATAATCCCTAATTACAGAGCATTGCAGTATTTATCTAGATCTAATATATTCAAGCACTAATCATATCAACAAAGATCAGATCTAGAATCTTATTCACATCATTAGGCACTAAGTTATCATATTCATCTAAGCATACATCATTACACTAAGAATAAATCATATGAGCAATAAAAAATTCACAATGCACAAAACAACCACAATGCACAAAGAAACCACAACACAGAATATATGTGCTTCACCCCCAGCCTGGGGCTACGTCCACCAACTCTTCTTCTCTTTATTGTCTTCTGTCAATATCCTACATGCACAGAGCCACAAGATCCTACTCTGCATAGGACAGGAGATCCGTGCACACTTCGCTAGATCCTCCTTTCCTGATCTAGGTCACAGCACAAAGCCTTTACACATTCTCTTACAGTCACTTGCACTTAGCTCTGCAAGTTCTCAACATAGCATGCACAAAGCATTTACAATTTTCACTTAGCACTTAGCAAGGTACCAAGCCCCTCTTTACATTGCCTAGAAATCTATTTATACATTACAAAAGCCCTAAACATGGGTAAACCCATGGGTTTACATCCCCATACCCATTATATAAGTCCAAAACCCAAAAATCCCTAAACAAGGGGCTGAGATCCTGTGATCTCCTCTTCGACTTTAGCTCCACCTTCGACATCCTGTCGAAGTCCCAAAATAGGTCAAACATGGCCAATGATCCTCAAAATTTGGTCAAGGGACAATAGGTCCCATGTGAGTTGTTTCCAGAAATTATACATGGATTGAGAGTTAGATCGAAATTACATATCAGATATATCTGGACCTCCATACATACCTCCATCTGGATCTTCATCCGGACCTCCATCCAACACTTGATATGGAACTCAAAGTGCAATAGGTTTGGCCGTTGGCATATCTATTGGCATTTTCAAGCGAATGCAAAACATGGTTTTTGTGCATGTTATCATCCTCCTGCTATGTTTCCTCTCACACTATGATTCAAGCACTTGGAACTTGCCCCTATATTCGAGCTATGAATTTAATAAATTTGTTGTCTATTAATAAAGATTTAACACTTTTCTAGTTTTGGTAGAGTGTCGAACCTTTCAGTGGTCGACCTCTCAAACTCTATATAAACATGAGTTTGCTAGAAAGATGGGATTACCAAAGAAGATAGTTGATGAACTCTGTTAAAATTTGTCCCTGTTATATATTTCTGATGCAATCTAAAATCGTGTTGAAGTTGTGATTATCTTGTTAGATGGAGTACCACAACTACTTGGGGGGGCCACCAGTAGTCTATGTGTTCTTATTTTACTGTATATTCAGATTTCTAATTTCTCTTTTGTAGGATTTTCTCTAACATGTCACTTGCAGGAATTTCTATAATTTCTCTGTATATTCATACTTCTATAATCCAAGCCACGTTTAATTACAAATGCCTCTCTTCTAACTGTGTTATCATTGTATGTACTCATTTTAATTATTTATATTATATTGCAAACATGTATATCCTCTTTGTAGGTTGAATTCATTAAGAGGTTGTTCATAGCCCATTTAAATTAGATCAAGCTAACCCCTGCATGACTGTGTGATCATTATATCTCTATTGAAACATTTCCAATTTAAGCACAACAACATAATTTCCAATTTTGAGAGAATAGTTCATAGATATAATTAGTTACAAGAAGATGTATTCGATATTCCTTTAATGACAAATATCTTGGTAGATTGTTTTGTTCACACACTGCATCTTTCTGTAGAAATTAATATTGAGATTATACCATTTGAATTAGCTATTATTTGAATAGGAATAAGTAGAAATATAAATTCTCAATTTCCTATGTCGATTTCTGATATGAATTTCTTATGACAATCCTTTATGTTGATAGTATCATGATGTTGTCTTTTCCAGTGTAGAATTAGTTGTGGATTTTAATGCTATCTTTTCTAGATGTAACTGTGAATTGTAATGCTATATTTTTTCTAGTTTTTTTAGAGTACAGATTCTTAATGTTGATTATGTTTCTCTCTTAAGAGTTATTTTAGGGTATAGTTTGTAGTAGTTTCACATGGTCACTTTTCAAGTAGATCTTAATTCATCTATAGTATTTCTTAAAACAGGATGATCAATTGCATGTTTTATGTTGAATCTATAGTCTTTCTTTAATTAAATAATGAAGTGGTGGGAATGTACAAGAAATTAGTTTCATTTTTATCTTGACACATATTGTGTTACAAATAAAGGTTTACTCAATCTCTTTATTATCTGAGTGTGTTGCCGACATTAGATTAGATTATTCTAGACTAGGTTGGATTAGAGATCTAGACCTGCACATATAGTGCTAACACCTCGAAGCTTACGAGCCCTGGGTTGACAATTTAATTTCAAAATAGATATCATATATTTCACTCGACATGTAGAAAAAATTTCATACCAAGTACTTTTCACAAGAGGGAGAGTTATGTTTGAAATGAGATCTTATGATCGCTATTTATACAGAATGTCACTAACATAGTTCATCCACATAATTAAGGGTAAACCACAAGACTAGGGGTCAACAACCCTAATCTTGCCCCTTTTAAAAAGTAATATTAAACAATTCACTTTAATTTCACTTTTGCACAAAGAAAAACCCTAGTTATAAAGACTTCACCCCTTTAGGGGACGTTTTGGCACTAGGATAAGGTCATTGGTGATGGAGGAGTGTAGAAATGCTTCCCAAAGCCACATGTCAAGTATGTAGGAATGAAACCCACCACTGAGGCCCAATTAGACTCTGCAACATTCGATAATGGAATGGTTCTCCATATCTTGCAATCCAACCAATTAATCGATGGGATTTACGTAGTGATTTACAGGATATCTTCTCATGAAAACTCCTCCTTCAATTTGAATGTTCTCTTTTTTGTATTTTCTCTTATAGGTGGGTCTGATAAAAGATAGGTGCTGGTATAAACTAGTTGGGTAAAGGAAAAGGGGGAAAACTTAACTACTAAAGAAGGATGAGCTCAGGATAACCCTCTTACGCAAGAATGTAGACAAAGATTTTCACACTTATGACACGCCTAGTACTAATACATCAACTTGTTGGTATTTCATTTATTGACTAAGATACAATTATCGAAAGAAAACATACATGCAATAAAATGATGGCAAGAAAAATGGTTTCCTTATCTCTAATCACTAATCACACATTAACACAATAATTTGTTTTTCATCATTACATATAAGAACTATAAAAATATTGAATCAGCTAACTTATCAATAGATTCAGAAACTCTTACTCATTACAACATCCATTCATGAGATAAAGTCAGAAGTAATTCCTCCTTATGATCTAATCACACATGCCTTTGATGTAAAACATAAAATTGTCTTCTGTCTTATATAAGACTTATCAATTAAGGTAGTTCTGAAATAGTTCTTTACAATTCCAAAAATGAGGGTCTTTGCAAAAACCATCCACCTCTTCTAACAAGTCGATCCTCTTATTTATAAAAAATCATTAACTAAAAATAACTATCTAAAGTGCAATCTAAGTAAAAAAAACATCGCCACATGGCGCTTTCATCTCTCTGTCTTCTCAGAGTCATCAAATGGTTTCACTTGAGTGGATGACTCTTCTCATACTCTGACCATTTGACGAAATGTTCCTCGCATGTGTTGGCATACGGGAATCTGTGTTGGTCCATTGGGGCTGAGAGGATATCCTTTATCTCCACTACACGAGCTCTATACTTGACTACTTTAACACTTAATCATTATAACACTGTTCGATCCTTGATCAGGTGCTCCATGAACTATTGTACTTGACCTGGCACCATGTTTGCCACCTTTTCAATCTTCCCAGTGCACAATGAGTCTTGTTCTGCATGTTGTTTGATTATGTCATGCAAGTTGAAAAAGTCCTTGGGTGAGCCGAATTATGGGAGACCGATGTCTCTCATCCCCCGATTGATCTTGGTCCAGCTCCTTTTGCAATCATCCCATTTCTCTTGAATCTCCCATTGAGGTTCTTAGGCCATCTTCACCCAGTATTCATCCAACTTCCTTATACATTCAATGTTGATGTCCCTTAGCACCTAAATGTCATGCTCTTTGACATCGTGGCCCTTTTGAACCGCGTTGATGTAATCAATTCTTTACACCACTTGGTGGGCCTTCTCATACCACATTTCCATGTATTTTCATGTCGCTAGCACCATAAAGGTGTCTTCTTGGAAATAGGCTATCCCTACAGTGAAAAGGTGTTGCCTCACTCATGAATTTGTTGTAGGTATCTTGGAATTTGCTTCTCAAAAATATCGTGGCATGTGTGGAGTCCTGATAGTATTTCTCCAAATGGTGCAGATGCTCTAACTCCTTTAGCATAGAAGCCATATCCTCTTCATCTTTCCTTTCTCTATCTAGGGTGGCATCTGTGATTTCCATTCCTGTGCCGATAAGCTCATACATCTTAGCATGCTCTATACTGATCAATTTCCCCTCTGTGGTGATGAGGATAGAACTGTCCAAAGTAAGCCTCCTTTTCTTGGTGGTTCTATTCACGATGGATTTCCTCTTTTGATCATAGGTGATTGCTTGTATATTGGCGACCTCATCCACAGGTTCAGGGATTTGTTTCTCTCCACAAGTAAGAGTATTTCCCAGTCTCCCGACAATGTATATATGTTCAAGACTGGGTTCTGGAACCTCTTCTATATGTCCTGAAGGCTCATACTCTGGTTGTTTCTCATTGGGGGGTAAAGTATTAGCCAAAATTGAGGAATCAGGGGCAGCTTCGGTACTTATTTGGTAATCGGTTGTTGAGATGTCGATTTCCTTTTGTGTAATCTCTTCCCCTTATTCACCCGATCCTAACTCATCCCTCGAGCTATCTGTTAGGGTTCCTGGTATGTCGAGTGGCTCAACATCCAAGGTAATTTCTACCTCATGATCATTATGTGGATTTCTCTGACTTAGATCATTGGGATCCAGGGTGGATGCTTTCTCAGGTTCTTTCTCCTCTATGATTTGCACCAGAGTCACCAGGGAAACCTCTGAACTCTCCTCCTCATCATAGATATTTATTAAATCATACAAGGGGTTTGGTATGCTAGTCCTCCCTGGTGTCCTTGATATCTTAGGTTGGGTTGAAATTCCCCCTAGTGGCCTGATCTGTGGTGGTGGAATTTCAGGGTTTTCTGTCCTGGTGATTCCTTTAGGTTGTATTGGCTCTGATCCACTTGGCTCCCCTCTGCTTGCGATTGGGTTGTCAGCAGGAACCCTTGTCATATCTACAAGATCTGATTTGTTCTGCAACTGATCAATGACTCTTTGTGCTTCTACCATCAAAATCAATCCCCTTTTCTGTGCCTCTAGTGTTAAGAACAATCCCCTTCTCCATGCCTCTGCTATATCTACCACTCTGATTTCTTCCCTGGCTCTGAGAGCCTCTTGAGATGACTTCTCTATTGTTTCCACCTATTCATCGATGCTCATGGCCTTGAACCTAGTCATGTTTTCTTTGGCCATCCTCTGCACCACCTTGTCTCAATTCTGGGCACTCTCCGTGAATATTTCATCCTCAAACTTATCATGAGCATACGACTAGTAGGATGATAGTTGTGATGCATGTTGGAAGAACATGCCTTTAGGATCATTCTTGTAGAATATGCCTATCGGGAACTTGAATTCAAGTTGGCTTATCCCTTCCAGTTTGTCTTGAGCAGTGTCTTTCACCAGATAAAACCCTATATGAAAATCGTAGGGTATGAAATCTTGTTTCTTGTCTTTCACCAAGGTGGAGTTATAGCCCTGTAGGATGGTATGATAACATATTTCTCCCATAATGAGCTAGTCTCGAACATGGGTTGGTAGGATATGTGGTTCTTCGGTGGCCCCAAACACTCTGATGTAGGTTGAGTGTTCGTCTAAATACCAATGGCCTACCTTTTCTATCATTTTCTTGGATGCCATCGATAGTCTTAGGCATTCCTTCTTAAAAATAATAAAGTAAATACGAGTGATGAATTCATTGCAGATGAGTGAATAAGACATTTTGTACCTGTTCTCCCATAATATGCTGAAGTAAATGTGGACTGGGAGCTCTGCAACATGCCAGCTTAGATTCATGGTGGCGAAGACATTCCTTGTGCACATGACATCAAGCAAGTACAAGGCCATGTAGAAAGTTAGTGTCTCTCCTTCCTTCGACGACTAAGCCTTCTATATGTAGATGCTCAATTGTTTTGAGATTATCACTCTCCAGTTGAATATGCTCCCGGTGATCGCCACTATGTATGCCAAAGGCATCCATGCTTTCGAAAACTTGGAGCAATCCTTTTCTCCATATAGCCAGCAGATGAGAACCATCAAATAGATGTATGGATCCCTCAGGTTGATTGTTTTGTACCATCCATTGCTTCGATTAGTGAACTTATTGTCTTCCTTCCACCATGAAACAATCAACTGGCTGATGTCATGGAATTCATAGAAATTCACAATGAAGTCCGTGTTGGACTGCTCCTCTAGGTCCCTAAGCTTGTAGTATTTTTGTATTTCTGTCGAGAAGAAGACTCCAACACATCCACCACTCTCATCATTGATCAAGCACTTCTGCCCGTCTGTATGGTCGATGAGCCATTTCAAAACCTCTAGGCAGGGGAAAGCATGGGTTCTTCTTGCCACCATGTGTAAATACGACTATTGGATGTTTGAGAACACCTGGTCATCAAGCGCCCTCACGTTCGGGTCACTTTGTGGGATATACTCTGGGAATTATTCTCGGATAATTATTTTGAAGAGATCCCCCCATTGTGGGAGCGCTACCTTGGATCTGATGCTTGCCTCTATATCACTAAAGGCCGGAGGCTAGACAAAATATTTCTTTGTTGTTTTTTTGATGACAGGCTCTACCCTAGAGGTGTACTCCAACTACCTCGTGGTCCCTGTAAAATAACCTTTGACTATCTCTGGTTCTTTCATCTTTGGTGATCTCGAAAAGAATCTAGTGTTTGGATTTCTCGATGGCATTCTTCCTACAACAAGAGAAGGGTTTAGAGACTGTGTAAGAAACCCGATGAACATATATAATTTATAAACAATGAATTGATAGACTTGGATACATACCTCTAAAGCTTGTTAAACCTGCTTTTGATAATCAAAAGGGTCAATACAGTCTCAATTTTCTCTCTCTGCTACTTCAGATTCTATGGAATTCACTTACGCGCATAATGAATTTGTTCACAATGGTTCTAGAGATTTAAACAGGGATGATCTTATCATGTCACATCAGCTAGTCAATTCGGGTTATGAGTGAAATTTCAACAAATCTGTCGCCATATCTTCAGAGGAGTTTAAAATTAAATTCATCGTAGGTTGACGATGAAGGCGTGGGTGGTAATGTGGTCTATCGGCGATTTCAAAAAATTGTTGTCTAATCGGTGCACGTGGTAGAAACTAATGCGGGATTTGGCATTAACTAGTTCCTCAAATGTCCAAAATCCAATCGTATCTAATGCCGCAAACATCCCATCGTTCTGCTCTTTCAGTTGGTGGATCGGGGGTCGGGATTGTGCTGTGAAAATTTTCATTGATATCCTCCTGCAAAATCTCTGACGTCGGTCGATATTACTGTGCAATGTTGACATGGCAAAGATGACTTGAAGGTGTGACTAGGACCTCGGGAACCAAAAATGACTCGGGATAGAACTAGACGGTACGACCCTCTTATCTGGTAAAGACACATGGCGTTCATGACCAGTGACTTAATTTGATTGTGTTAATCGGAGTCGAGATTTTATTTAAGCCATTCATTATAAAACCAAATCCTAACTTGCTGACACCGAAACGTTTCAAGGATCGACGATCGACGATAAACCTACCCAAGTTCTCTCGGATCGGCTCCCTCGAAAAATTCTCAATGCCGAAAACTCATCAAGGATTGACGATCGAAGATAACTTTATCATGGTCAAAATGTTTGTTGTGATCCTTTTGGATTTTCCTCAATCTTGATAAAGCGCATCGGGCATCGACTATCGACGATTTCTTTACATCCTTTGTTAACGTCTGTCTTCCTCATATTTTACCGATGTCGAAGGGGATCGACTATCTCTTGAACCTTTATGCGAATAACTTACGCAAACCAAAACCGCCTTCTGTCGATGCCGATGAGGATCAATGCTCAATGACTGTTGTTTTTTTATGGTTCCTTTGCTTACTTGAATTATTTCTGATGTCGAACCTAAGCACATTAGGTGTAGTGTTTATTTGTCAATTCTTAATTCAAGTGTTAAGGTACTTTTAGACACGAGGTTTCATAAGTTCAAAAAAAATTCAATAGGTGATATGAGTCATGAAAACAAACAAAGATAAAACATTTCCCAAAATGAAGTCTATTCAAACAGTGCAGAAAATAAGTGGTACCCAAAAAGTGACAAAATTTGATAAGGATTTTTAGGGTATGTTGAGTTCTCAATAAATGGCGACCTACTGGGCGAAGAAGAATCTTTTTTCCTTTCCCGGGCTCAACTGATGCAGAAGTTGGTTAAGAACTTAACTGGTTTTTTATCAGAGCCTCTTCTATCGTTGAGTTTGAAATTTCCTGGTTGCTATATCTAGGCCTGTCTATGGGGTTTCAACCTTTATTCCACCTTCATTTCCTGTAACTATGACCCATGCCCTCTTTTGACAAGAGTTGAGTAAAACATTCACTAGCACAAGGCCCTTTACTTATCATCATTCAATCTATACGTTGTTTCTCCACTGCCAGTGAGTGTCCATAGCCTCGGTGGATTCACCCTGACGTCACAGACCTTGCTCCACTTCCAGAGAGAGTCCAAAGAATAGAAAAATTTATTTGCATACCATCTCCTACTTTGCACTGATTTGATATAATTGATTTTATTTCAGCAGAATTCCTTGAGCGAGTGGGAGAGGAGGATTGTTGGTTACTCTCCTCTATTATACTTTGAGATTTTTATTGACCCAGGGTTCATGTCTTTTGGGTTTCCAACAAATCCTCTAAAACTATCGGCCCTCCTGGTAAACCAGAAGGCAACAAAACACACGAATGCGTTGCATAGTCTCACATGAGATAACTTTAATCGATGGTTGTAAGAATCAGGTGTTTACAACCCAGGATTGAGTATGAGATGTGATGTCAATATTCATAGCCATCTAGTACAACCTATGATTGCAACCTACGGTTATTCACGACTATGCATAACCTTCGACAACTTATTTCCTTAATAGTGCAACCATATTTCATAGCAATAGAATAACTAATTCATTCATTAAGCACAAAAATTAAATACTGAAAATAGCATAAATATATGCATGCATTCATCACATTACACTTATATTACCATGGTTCACCCCCTCCTAGGATACACCCATAAATATTTGTCTCTTGGCTCTTTTATTATGGTAGTTCTGCATCTACATCGTCACACATTTACAATTCCCTTCAGATGGGTAAGATGTATATGAGGAGAACTAGATTGCACCAAGCTCCTTAGCCTGCAATCTAATCCTTAGATATACCTTCTCTTCTCTCTTCTGGCTCAACATCTTACAAAATAGGTAATAAAAAAATATTACGTATCGCATCAACTCATACATATCTACGATAATGCAAAGCCATCTACTAACTAAATCAGAAAAACTACAAAATCCCTCAAAAATACAAAACTCTTCACAACATAGAACCCTTCATAATACCTAAGTATTGATATTTATACATGTTTGGTTCTTCAGCCATTACAATACGTTACCAAAACCCTAACCCTACCGACGTTAAGTCTTCCTCCCATGTGCGTGTGTTGTTCCTCCTTCCATCTGTCGTTTTCCTTATGCACGCTTTCTTTCCCCATGATCATCCTTCTTTCCACTTCGACCTTCTGCCAACATGCCCCCAACAATGACATGTGGCCCGTCCTGAAATACCTAATCCTTCTGAGCTTCCTCAATCTCCTTGGTTATCATCTGGAACTTTTCCTTGAGCTCTGCTACTTGTGTCAGCGCCTGTGTGATCTTCTCCTTGATTGTGTCCACTACCTAGACTTCGACTTCATCGTTGATGAATCCTGCAAATTCTTCTTGGGTCTGTGCTATCTATGTCTTATCTTCCTCTACCTATGCCAGTACTTCTATTACTCACTCCTGTAATGGCTCCATTTGAGCTTGACGCTCCTTTTTCTACATTTGCACACTGATGAGTTCTGCCTGTAGCTTCTTCATCTCCTGCGTCTCTTTGAATCGTTCTAGGATTGGTATTGTCTTCTGCTTCTGCTTGAGCTCTTGTATAATTGTATTGATCCTTTCCTCTTCCTTGTCCCACCATTGGACCTGTGGATCCTCCTCCAACCTGGTCCAAAGCTACGCTGCTTTATCAAATAAGTTAGCGACTGTGCTGACCTACTACTCTATCTCTTGAAGTTGTGTTGTTGCTTCTTGCTTTCTTTGCTCCTTCACTATTTGTGGCATGGTTGGTATGAGCTTCTCTTGGAGATTCTCAATATCCTTCTGGTATTTCTCAATTCCCTGCACAATCTGATCAATCTTTTCTGCTACTGCAAGTTCATTCCCTTGCGTGGTGTTTGGAAGATTCTCAAAAATTCCTCCTACTCTTCATTCTAGTTCATTTCTACGTTCTCTTTCCTCCTGAGTTTTGGACTTGGCTTGCTCATAGAATTTTTCCAGTGCCTCCTGCTTCTTTTTTTCTCACTGCAATTTGACTATGTCTTTGTGTGCACAAGATTGTACCTCCTGTTTGAAGCTAACCTGTAACTTGTGTAGTTCCCTAGATGTCATCCGCGTCAATACCAATTGGATGTGGCTTAAATCCTTCAAGGGTGTCTGCCCCATGATTTCATCCATGCGCAACATACTAGGTGTGATGTAGATCATTGTGTTTGCATTCGGTAATGAGAGGACTGGATCTCTTTATTATGCCTCTACTCTTTCCTCAGTCTGTGGTGTTGATGGCTATATGCCCCTACTACTACTTGCTATCTGTACTTCCCTGAGTTTCTTAAAGAACTGCCCCATTTCTGTGAAATCTTTTTGAATTTTTTCTCTGTGATGTGTTGCATGGTCGAAGTATTCATATAGACAATCTTGGACTATTTAGGATATCATCTCTGCGTCATCATCTGTAATCGTATATTATGGAGGCGGTCTTTGTGCCTTCATTTTCTTGTGCGATCCTCCTGTCTGCGTGGATGGTCTCTTGCTTTCCCCTATTTCCTGGGAATTGGGACTTGCTGCGGTCTCTTGCGCGGCCTTAGCCTGCTTCTGCTTCTCTTTCACTGGCTATGTATTCCCCTTCTCCCCCTTCTAGGTTCCCATTTTATTTGGCTCTTCATTTGCCTGTGTTGGTTTTCCTTTGCCCGTTCTTGGTTTCTTGGGCACTTGGATTTCTGGAGGTTGTGTTTCTTCATGCTCTACCTCTTTCTCTATTGTTCTTTCTGACACTTTCTGGGTAATGGATGGAATCCTTCATTCCTCAAGACATTCACTGATTACCATGTCAATATCGCCCTCTGGGATGCAGTAGTGCATCTATAGCAACTATTTCGCTGGATCATTCTTTTCCTGTATCCACATTTTTTGTCATGTTGCCTAGAATTTGGTGATGTCCTCATATCATGTGACAACTTCTGGTGTGATTCTCCACGTCTTGGATATGGATTCCTGTAGGTCACATAAGTATCCCTAAAAAATGGATCTATTTGCCTTCTTGTTCCTCGGGTCTGGCCTGGCTTTGAGCAAAAAGTACCTCGCTCCCTGTGGCGTTGGCCTGGTACAAAAAACTACATACATTTGATCTTGCCATCCTATGAAGGCTATTAAGGTAATAAACCATGAGTAGTGGAACTCTATGCCTAGGTCATGTGCATCCTTGCAGTCCTCTAGGAACACTTTCAATAAGTATGATGCCTAGATCATTGAGGTTCCTTCTATGCACTGGGCTGCAACTGGAACAACTCCATCTGGGACTTCCTCCCCGCGACATTTTCTTAGCAGCTTGCAGGATAAAAATTTTACACCAAATTGTGTGGCTGTGTTGTTGATTCACTTGATGATGATCCCTCTTGTCCCCCTAGTGGTGCCATACTTCTTATTCATCTATTCTGCTAGTGCTTTCTCCTTTCTTTTGTCATCCAAAAACAATACAATATCCATACCCCGAATTGGTAACCCTTTTATTTGTGCAATAATATCAATGGTTATGGGGACAAGTTTGTCCAGCCATATGTCCCCTCCATGTGTGACTGCTAACAGTTGCTTGATGCATGTTGTTGCGTTCTAGCCTCTTCCAAAATGTGGTAGGTCCAACAGACCTAAAATTCCCGTATTCGTCATCTCAGTTGCCCAATGATATGGTTGATCAATCGGTTCTCCGAATTGATTTGTGCTTGTAGTCTGTAAAAATACCCTCTTCACAAGCTCTGGGAACTTGGCTTCATCTGCTACATCATGGTGTGAATATTTGAGCTTCCTGACATGGCCCAGTGGCTCTGGTCCTACCTGTACCCCAGCTGGTATGCACAGTAGAACAATTTCTGCTATCGGTTTCTTACGGGGTGACCTTGGTATCTGTGTCTTATCTTTCTTCTACGATGGTTGGCTTGAAGTTCTAGTAGCTTCCAGTTTCTCCTCCATAAACCATTTTGGCCAAGTCAAGACATCTTCACCCATCTCCCTTGTTGGGTATTCTGCAATGGTCATTTGAGAATCATCTGGCTCCACTGTTGCTTCTGGATTTAGCGTCGTCCCATTAACTTATGGGGTTGTTTCAGTGCTCTCTAGTTGCACCTCCTTTAGGGTTTCTGCTTCCTGGCTCTGAGGCTACTGCGTCGTTGCTAGCATATCTACCTTTATGGCCTCTACTTCTGGCTATTGAATTTCTTCTAGTATTAGTGTGGGATTCACTAGTATCATCTCTGGAGATGGGATTTTGTTGATATCGATGATATTCGATGACTATTGTTCACCTTGTTCCACCTATCCTCGGGACCTGGATTGAACTCTAGTTCTTCTGGCGGTCTGGCTCACTTCTTCTTGTTTGGGTTGTGCCATGGCTGTGAGAGTCAACTCTCTGCTAGACTCAGATGGTCTTGGTGATCTTCGTGCACTCACTATGTGTTCTTTAGCCTTTGTCGCTCTCTATCTACTATGTCTTCATGAATAGATTATGGGCTCCTGCGTCCGTGTGTTGTATGGATTTCCCATGAAGTTTGACGAGGAAGATTCCTTGGTTTTGGGTTTAATGAACCTTGATTACCAATTCAATGCATCTCCTTTAGTTTCATACTTGCCATTAATTTTTCTTTTCCGTCTCCAGTTGGTGTGATTAATGTGATGTCCCATCGATCCTTGTTGTCCTTTAATTCTGCCTAGTGTTGTCATGTCATCCTTCTTTTTCCAACTTTCCTTTACCCACTTGTTTCCCTTTGTATGTAACCATTTTCCTTGTCCTTGCCGAATTTTGTGTGGCCTTTTTTTCTTTGGCACACTGCACCCTCTTTGGTTTTGTTTCCTTTTTGTTCTTTTTTTGATTTTTNGGTGGATGGTCGACTATCCTTTTACAGTTTCAGTCGGATCCCGTTGATCATTCCTCTGATTTCTTCGCCTGATAAATCTCGTAACTATACATCTCCTCTAGCTGTGATAGATTTTACCTCGTATGGTCCTAACCAATGCATTTTGAGTTTTCCTGGGTGTTGAAACAATTTATTGTCATACATCAATACTAGATCTCCTTACTTGAATTTTTTCTTCTTGATGTGTCTATCATGCCAAGCTATCTCTTGATTTTTGAACTTTTTGGTGGAATCCTGCCAACATTCCGTCTTCCTCCATGGTCAGTAATTGATTCAGTCTCTCCTGTACTGTGCCTCGTTCGGTCATTTGGGTGATGTATGCTATGCGCAATCTTGGTACTAAAACTTCTAACGGCACCACTGCTTCTTGGCCATAAACCAGTTTAAATGGCATGTGCCCTGTCAACTTTTTGCATGTAGTCATGTATGCCCATAATACTATTGGTACTTTGAGGTCCCAGTTGTCCTTGTTGACATTACAGTTCTTTGTTAGCGCATTCTCTAGGATTTTGTTGAAGGCTTCCACTGTGCCATTTTCCTGTGGATGATACGGTGTGCTCTTCTGATGATGGACTTCAAACTCTTCAGTCATCGTGCAAATGGTGTTGTTTATGAAGTGCGTGCCTTGGTCACTCATCAAAACTCTTGGGCACCCAAATCTAGTGATTACTTGTTTAAACAAAAAGTTTGTTGTTGTTTCTTCTCTGCAATCGCTTACTAGTGCAGCTTCCTCCCATCTTGTTAAGTACTCTGTCACGGTGATAATGTACCTAGCCCCTATTATATTTGTAGGTGGGTTGATCGGTCACACAAAGTCTATTGCCCACTTGTCAAATGCCTGTAATGTTACTTGTGGTCATAATGGCATCTCATCCCTTTTGTTGGGTTTGCCTACCCTTTGACAAACATCGCATCTTCGATAGTACTCCTTCGAGTCTCTATCAATCGTTGGTCACCATAGTCCTGCATGCAATACCTTCTACGTGGTAGCTTTACCTGCATAATGCCCTCCTGCTATTCCCTCATGGGATTCTGCTAAAATTCTTGGTCTTTCAAGCTCTAACACATATCATCGCAAGATTTTATCTTCTCCCATTTTATATAAATGCCCTGAAATCAGTTGATACTTGGCAGTGCGGACTACCAGGTTCTTCTTCTGTGCAGTTCTATATTCTTGCAGCGTAGTACCTGTACTCAAGTAATCAATGATATCTATGAAGTATTCATTAGCAATCTGTACTAAGAAAAACTATGCATCCAGAAAGTTGTCTTTTAACTTCGTAGGTTCTTCTCCATTTGTGACCCTTGACAGGTGGTCAGGTCCTGCGTTCAATTTTCTTGGTTTAACTATTAATTCAAAGTCAAATTCTTGAAATAAAAGTAACCATCGACAGATTCTCCCCCCCAAAACTGGCTTGTTGACTAGGTATTTCATTGATGAGTGATCTATGAACATCTTAAAGTGTTTTCCCAATAAATAATGCCTAAACTTCTGTAGTGCATAGACCATGGCTAGGCCTTCTCTTTTTGTCATGTTATAGTTATGTTATGAGTTTGATAAATTTCTGCTTGCAAATGATATCGGATGATCCAAGTCTCCCACTCCTGGCTGTGCCAAGATAACTCTAAGTGTTATTTTTGATGCATCTACATGCATGTGGAATGTCTTCTCCCAATTTGGAAATACTAATATCGGCACAGTAACCATCTTTTCCTTCAAGGTATCCAGACTGTGTTGACACTTGTCATTCCACTGAAACTTTGTATCCTTCCTTAGCATCTTTTCCATCAGTGATGTGATCTGCGCATATCCTTTGAAGAATTTCCTGTAGTATCCTATATGTCCTAACATCACTCTTAGCTGATAGACTATTTTTGGTGCTGGCAAGTTAACAATGACTACGATCTTGGTTAGATCTACTAATAACCCTTGTTTGCATATTGTATGGCCTAATAGTATCCCAAACGGTGTTCCAAATATACATTTCTTTATATTTAGTGATATCTGACATTGTCTGCATATTTCTAACATCAGTCGTAAAACTTACACATGGTTTTTCAACAGACTATAGACTGCCCAATCATCTAGGTATACTTTAAGAAACTGATGGATGAATTCTTTAAATGCTGTGATGACTGCTCTGGAGAATATTGTTGGTGTATTCTTCAGTCCAAATGACATGACTTTGTACTGATAAGATCCCCATTCTGTCGCAAAATTGGTCTTGTATTTTTCCTCCCTTGCTATCTTAATATGATGGTAGTCTAAGAATCCATCAGTTAATGAGTAATCTTCATGTCCTCCCACATTCTCTAACACTTCATCCATGAATGGTGTAGGGAATGGGTGGTGTAGGCATGCATCATTCAACTTCCTCAAGTTGACGCATATCTTGATCCCTCCTTGTTTCTTGTCTTGTACTACCATCGGAATTATCCATTCTGACTCCTCAACCGGTTCTATGATGTCGGCTTCAAGCATCCTGCCGATCTCAGCTTTGAATTTCTATTTGTGTATTGGGTTCAATCTGTAGGGTCATTGTCTAATAGGTCTCATGTCAAGTCTGAGTGGTATCTTCATTTCTCCTAGTTCTCTGGCTATACCCTTCATCTCTATAAATATTGTGGGAAAGAGGTCACTATATTCGCGCAAAAACTCTGTGATGCTTTATACTATTTTCTCATCCTAATAATATCTAATGCTAGCCATTTTGGGCTGCTCAGCTATCTCGATGTTAACTTTCTTTACCTTGATCGGCATAGAAATGACTTCAGATTCTATGGGTGGTCCTTCCACATCTCTTTCACCTTCTACTTCTTCGATCTAAATATCGCGTGGATCGTCTTCGTCCAGTGCTTCCTCCTGTACATAGTAACATGACAACAAGTTCTTGTATGTCTGTTTATTCCATTGTTGTTCTTCTGTGATCAATTCTACTTATGGTTCTTTGATGAATATTACTCCTCTGATCTGTTTAAGGGTTGCATCTATGTTGGGGTTCTCTTGTTCAAATGAGAAAGTGATTGAAAACTTTTGTTGCAATGTCATCTAGGTCGTAGTTCCCTTGCGCAATTCCTGGTCCGTATACCAATTCTCTGGTACGTCGTCTAGAGTGTGTATGAAGTGATGAGGCCATTCCTCCTAGGGTGTCATTTTCCACAATGTTCTACACTTCTCCAAGTGTTCCGCTGATGTCCCTTGTCCTTCATACCTCTGTTGTTTGTTGTTTTTCTGTTCTACACCAAACCTTATGCACAGTAACCTCTTACATTGATACTAGTCTATGATTTGTGTGCGCCCCACCATCTTGAGAGTGTCACCTTGAGTGCTAATTCAAGTGCTAACAGTCTTTGGTTCTCTAACACCGTGTCTTCGTATTGTGTCAAGAATGTTTCCAAATCATTTAGTCCTGGAAAGTGGGTGGTTCTCTGATTTCTATGCCTACCCATCTTACTGTCGGTCTATTCTTGCACATCTTTGCGTGGATACTTCGTGTAGACTCTACTACCAGCTCTCTAACTTGGTGTCTGAGTCTGTTGCATATGAAGTAATGATCCACCAATTGAGTACCCCATATGCAGTTGGGTTTACACAATCCTCATTGCATGCATTTGTTCGGTACAACTGACCGATTTCCTCTAAATATAGTCAAGTAGGTTCTACAAACCTCTCTTCTTCTGATGAGTCTAATGGTGCGATGAACCTATATTCTCCAGACTCAAATGTCATTTTCTTGGTTTTCAAATTGATTATGGCCTGGTTTTCAAATGCCCAATATAGACCAAGCAACGCTGGGTATGATGTTTTTTCGTCCACTATTTCAATGACTTCAAAGTCTTCTTTAGTGCGCACTCCATCAAAATCTATTGTCACTCCTTTCAGTCTACCAATTTGTAGGACACTATGCTGGTTTTCTAGTTTCAATTGAACATGTGAGTATCCTAATGTTGGATCTCCCATGCATTGCCATGTCTTCTTTGGTAATACATTCACTTCCGATCCTAGATCCAGTATTATGTCTCCCATATTTAAATCCCCAATGTTAGAATTCAGTCTAAATTCCCTACTTGTTCTTCTTCTTGTGTGTAGGTGATTAACTGTTTTTGGTTCTAGCTTTTCTTCCATCTCGCTGCTACATTTTTCTAGTATTTTTTGCAATATTTTCATAAATGAGGGATCACTTAATACCTTTACACATGATTGCAAAAAGCCTTTGATTGTACTTACTTGTCCCATGGGTTGCATCCCATTGGTATGATCTAATGATGGAGGCATCTCGTATTATGGTTCTTCCTTGTCTTGCTGCGCAGTTGAATTTGATAACATGTCCTCCTTCTGAAATTCTTGTCTGGCTTTCTTGAATATCTCCTTCTCCTTCTGCATGTCGAAATGATTTTTTGGTTCGGTGTTCTTCTTCACCCACTGATTTTGTTCTAGTTCTAGTTGAATTGTGTCAGTGCCTATTTTAGCTCCTCCACGAGTGACTATGTTGATGTTACATCCTTCATCCCTTGCTTTGGTTGAGATCCATCGAACATTCTGGTTGTTTTGATTCCTCTTTTCCTTAATATTTATGAGTAATGTTAGACATTTCTCTATATCATGGTTTGATGTGCGATGATACATACAAGTTGCTAGTGGTAGTGGATATTCCCGTGCATAATGCCCTAGCTATTGACAATTGTGACATGTGACTAGTCCTATACCTCGTCCGAAACCTCCTCTGGCTCATCGTCCTCCTCTATATCCTACTCGATCACCTCTCAGTGTGTTATAATGTGGTGTTTGATTATACTACATGATATTGTACTGAGGCTGTGTCAGGTTGTACTGTGGCTACACGTTATTGTATGGTTGTTGTGCAGTATTACACTGGTGTTGTGCAATGTTGTATGGAGCTGGGACTGGATTGAATTGTCATGTTTCTTTCCTAGTCATCATATCAGCCTGTACTCTATATGCATCTGATGTCCTTTCTCGCATCAGCTCCATAGTTCTACAATGTTTATCGCCGTGGCCCACTTACTTACAAAAGGTGCAATATGAACTCTTTGGGACTGTCTAGTATTTCTGCATCATCGTGTAGTGGTAAGGGTCATGACCTAGTTTCTTGCAAATTTTGCACCATAGTCCTCTCGGTGGTAATGGATTTGGCATTCCTACTACCGTATATTGCGCAAACATTGGGCATTCGTTCTTGTGGTGTCCTTCCGTCCTGCATGTGGTACACCAAACAAATTCTAGTTTGTCCTTGTTCTTATTCTCGTTCAACTGAAATGTTAGATTCTTCAAATCCTCTTTCAATTCCTCGATCGTTGGGTCTGTCTGCTGGTATTGGTTTTCTTCCAGTTGCAAGGCTACCTGCAGAGCTTCTACCTGCGTCTGAAATTTTTGTTGTCGTAAAGGGTATTTTAAGTGCAGGAGTAGTGAGTTGACAAACATGTGTTGATGTTGCATGTCTGTCATGAGGTATTTTAACTTTCCCTTCAGTCGCTTGAATCTCTGATCAATCTCCCATACAAAATCTCTTGGTTTCTGTCTTATTTTGATCATATCGTTCATGTATTGATCCTCTGAGCTTGGATTCTGGAACTCATTTATCAGTAACTTCTTAATGTCGGCCAGTGTCCTTGTCGTCCCTGGGGAACTGTTTGTGTCTAGACTCATGTACAAGTCTAGTGCATAGTCTTGTATCATAATAGCTAGCTACGCGATTTCGATATCTTCATCAGTGATCTGTTTTGCTTCCCATATCTTTACACAAATGAACAAGTGATTTTCAGGGTCTTTTTCTACTTCTCCCCAAAATTCTAGTAACCTAATGGTGAAATTGTTTCTTTCCATTCTGAATATTGAACTACTACCTCCTCCATGTGATGTAGATACTTGACTACTTCTACCTGGACTGGCTTCTCCAGTTGTTTCTCCTTGTGTATATGTACTTCTTGCTATCAGACTTCCTCCAAACTTTGGTTGTCTAAACGGTGGTGTTATCTTTGGTGTATTAGTCGCACATGGGTTTATGGGTTCCACAATGACATTAATATGGATATGATGGATGTCTTCTCCTCCTACTCTTGGACCTCTTGTCTTCCTCTCATATGTTGCACACATAATTTCCTCAATATGCTCCACAGCCCAAAGATCCTCTACCTCTTCCTCATCACTCGCCAAGCCTTTCCTCGTGGCTACATTTCTCTTCTTGGTATTCACCTTGTATTGGTAGGGTACTCTGCTATGCATCCTTCCTATTGATTCCAAGATCCACTTGATCCGGCCGTCTTTCATCATGATCAGGTCTAAGGGTTCCTCCTCCTTATTGCCTTTATCCTTACCTCCTTCCATTTATCCTCTCTCTGTCAGTGCTTCCCCCCTTCCCCCATGCACGCAGGGAAGTTTAGTTGTCTGATTCCATTGTTATTACACCTTTGTTATATAGAAGTATCTTAATAGAAGTATGTAGTGATAAAATGTACCTTCCTCGGGGTCCACGTAGAAATGTGTGCTCCGTTACACTGTATGACTTTGTTGTGTCAACTACAAACTTTGTTATGAAGCCTGCCACAATATTGTCAAGCAAAAAGCCTACTGGGCAGCTGAATTTGTTATTCACCTATTGTAACTGCTCAATGTATACTAGGGTCCAGTCTAACTATCGAATCTGGGTTTTAATGTGGTTATAGTTCAACCTTAGTATCCATTCCTGCAATAGATGTGGAAAATCATAGAAAAATACTTTGTGTAAATTAGTAAACACGTATTTGTCCAGATATTTTTGAGGTGTTATTCTAAGGTTTCTATTGTCTTTCTGTGAAAACTCTAGATCTTTGGTTCTCAACCAGCTTTCGATTTCTGCTTTCGTAGGGTTCCACGGTCTCAACATTCTCTTCTAATGGCTCATTTATCTCTTCTTTTCTTTGTTCGTTTCTCGCTCAACCTATCTCAACTACTCAATCTGCCTATGTTCCTACCAATGACAATAGAACCATTTGTTGGTTACTCTCCTCTATTATACTCTGAGCTTCTTATTGACCCAGGTTTCATGTCTTTTGGGTTTCCAATAAAGCCTCTAAAACTATTGTCCCTCCTGGTAAACCAGAAGGCAACACATCACACGGATGTGCTACACAATCTCACCCAAGATAGCTTTAATGGGTGGTTGTAAGACTCAGGTGTTTACAGCTTAGGTTTGAGTATGATATGTGAGATCTATATTCAGAGCCATCTAGTATAACCTGTGATTTCAACCTACGTTTATTTGTGACTATGAATTACCTTCGACAACTTATTTCCTTAATAGTGCAACCATGTGCCATAGTAATAAAATAAATCATTCATTCATTAAGCACAACAATTAACTACTGAAAAGAGGATAAATATATGCATGCATTCATCACATTACACAGATATTACCGTGGTTCACCCCCTCCTAGGCTACGTACACAAAGATTTGGCTCTTGGCTCTTTTATTATTGTAGTTCTACATCTACATCGTCGCGTGCTTACAATTCCCCATAGATGGGTAAGATATATATGAGGCAAACTACATCACACTAGGCTCCTTAGCTTATGATCTAATCCTCAGATCTACCTTCTCTCCTCTCCTCTAGCTCAACAACTTACAAAATAGTTCATACAAAAACATTACATATCGCATCAACTCATACATATCTACGATAATGCAAAGTCAACTACTAAATAAATCGGAACAACTACAAAATCCCTCAAGAATACAGAACTCTTCACAATAGAGAACCCTTCATAATACCTAAGTATCAATATTTATACATCTTTGTCTCTTCAGCCATTACAATATGTTACCAAAACCCTAACCCTACCGACGTTACGTCTTCCTCCCATGTGTGCATGTTGTTCCTCCTTCCATATGTTTCTTTCCTTGTGAACGCTTTCTTTCCCCACGATCATCCTTCTTTCCAGTTCAACCTAATCCCAACAAGGATGTCTGTTATTTGAAAAATGAGATGGCTAAGGTGAATTTTTTCTAGCTTTGTCTTGAGGTACATGTGGTCCTTTCCATATTACCTTATTTCCCTTTAGGTTTTACCAGACCACCAGGCGAACACTTCATCACTTTGCCAAGGTTGTTTATCTACAGAGGTTAGATAGAGAACTCCTTCAAAACAACCATAATTCTCCCAGTGCTTCTTGTGTTGTATGTAAGCATGAGTCAAAAACAGAGTTCGTTATACCACATGAACTAAGGTCAACCAATGCCTTGCTGGAAAAAAACTTCAAAAGTGCAAAAAGTACTATAACAAGAAAAAAAAAATGAATAATCCCCCAATACGCCTACCTAAAAACAAAATATCATGAAAACACACAGATTTGTTTTTTTATCAAAAATATTGTTTTAGGGCTTGGCCATTCACCGAGAGGGCATCAGATTCCCCCCTCAGATTTTGCAACCGATATGTTCCTACCCCAATTTTCTCGGCTACATGAAAAGGTCCGAGCCATAGATTATGAAACTTTGAATGCTTTCCCTTTGACTCATTCACTCTGTCCCATTTCAATACTAAATATCCTACTTCAAAATTATTCTCTTTGGCCTTATTCTTTTCAAACCACCTTTTAACTATCTGTTGATGAGCACTGAACTTTGATTTTTCTTTCTCCCTTTCTTCTTCCAGCATGAGGAGGGTATCAATTCTTTGTTGTATAACCAATGAGGGATGTCCTATAGAATCTTGAGCAAGATGAAGAGATGGAAGATAATGCCCGTTCAAGAGAATGGCTTCCTATCTGTATACCAGAAAGTATGGGGAATTACCTATATCTTCCTTGGGTGTTAATCTATCAACCCATAAGGCATTATGAATTGAACTGTGCCAATTTCTCTGGTTGTCTACAATTGTTTTCTTTAATATGCTCACTAGGTTCTTATTGGTTGAATCTACTACTCCATTCCCCTGTGGATAGTAGTTTGCAGAGTATCTGATTATGATTCCTTTGTCTAAAGAAAACTCTGTTAATATGGTGGAAGAAAAGTAAGCGACATTTTCAAAAACAAGAAAGGAAGGCATACCGAACCTTGTGATCATTTGTTGTTCTATGAATTGGATCACCACCTTTTCGTTTGCATGAGTCAGATGGATAGACTCTGCCCATTTTGTGAAATAGTCTGTGGCAATCAGTACATATATATGTTGTTTTGAAGAACTCAGTGTAATTTATCCTATGATATCTAACCCCCATTGGTTGGATGGCTTGGATACAACCACAGGTTGGAGTGGGACAACTACTCTCTTTTCCATCACTGTGCTTATTTGACAAGTTTTACAGTTCCTAGAATATGTGTGAGCATCAATGAACAAAGTATGCCAATAATAGTTGGCTCTCAGTATTTTGTGAGCAGTGGTAATCCCTATGAAGTGTCCACCTGCAAGACCATTGTGGAGCTCCTTCAGAACCTTGTCTGCTTCCTCTCGTTCAAGGCATATTAAAAGTACCCCATCATAATTAACGTGGAAGATTACTGCATTTATGAGGCGATATTGTGATGATTTTAGCCCGAGAGCTCTCCTTTCCTCAAGGTTTAGGTTTTCTAGGAAATTCCCATGCTGCAGGAGATAAGATAATTTCCCATACCAAGACTCTTTCCCTAGGGATACATATGAAGCTTCAATACACCATAATGCCAATTCATTCTCCCACTCAGGGTCTTCATTTACTTGGTCCTGGGCTTTAGCTGCTAGTTTACATAATCCTTGTCCCTTAAGTTATTAACCAGTTTGGCAGGTTTTATATTGAGAGAAAATTCTTGGACCACTGCCATCCAGTTCCCTCTTCTTTCCCCCATCTCCTGCTGAGTGAATATGGATCAGACTACAAGATGAGGAACAATGAATTTGGTATGGTTCTTTAGGATGTAATATCTGAAGTGTTTCACTGCCTTGTACACTAAATAAGTTTTCTTGTCTATAGCAGGGTAATTTAGTTCTTCCCCTTGGAGATTAGTGCTCATAAATGAGACCAGGGTCTCATTGTTGTAGTCATCCTTTTGAGTCAATATAACAACTAATATCGTCCTTCTTAATATTTTTGAAATAAATTTTTCATTCATCATCCAACTTAAATTAAACATCTTTGTGGATCATATTTTTCAAGGGTTTGATAGTTTCAGTGAAATCAGGGGTGAAATTTCTCACAAAATTGATTTTCCCAAAGAAGGATTGCATAGCCTTTTTGTTGCGGGGTAATGGAAGCTGAGCTATTGCTCTAATTTGTTCTAGGTCTATGCGAATTCGTTCTTGAGATATAATATGACCTAGTAGTTTCCCTTCCTCAACACCAAAGATAGTTTTCTTAGGGTTTAAGGATATACCGTATTTCCTACACCTTTCAAAAATATAGGTTAGGTGTTGGATGTGATCTTCTCTATTCTTTGAATATACAATCACGTCGTCTAAATAAACTACTACACATTTGTTTATTAGTCCCCAAAAAGCCACGTCCATGGCCCTTTGGAAGGTTTCCCTTGCATTGATTAGCCCAAACAACATGTGTTTATAAGAAAAGGTTCCCCACTTGGTTCAAAAGGTAGTTTTCAATCAGTCTTCCTCTGGAACTTGAACTTGGTTATAACTCGAAAAATTGTCTAACAGGGAGAAAATATCAGAAGCAGACACGGTATGAAAGAGTTGCTCCATCGGTGGGACCGGGTAGTTGTCCTTTTTTGATGCTCTGTTGAGGTTCCTGAAATCCACACACAAGCGGATATCCCCGTATTTTTTCCTCACAAGAACCAAACTTGCTACCCAAGTAGAGTTCCTAACTTGAAAGATGATTTTAGTATTTAGTAATTTTTTTAACTACTGATACATGAGGGGTTCCAAAGATGGGTGGTACTTCTGAAGCTTCTGTTGGAAGGGTTTTACTCTGGGTTTTAACAAGATTGTGTGTTGGATGATACGAGTATCATAAGTCTTTAGATCTCAGTAGGACCACGCAAAAACATCTTGATATTCTCTAAAAGGTTTGAGATAGGCCTTCCTTTCTTCTTTAGATATTGTTTTGCTGAGATTAATATTCCTGGGGTTCTAAGAGGTTCCTAGATTTATAGTTTCGTACATGGGACATAAACTCCCTATCTTTATGTTTTTTTACCCTTTGAATCTTTCCCTTAGGTCAAAAAGGTTTTCTAAATTGGATACCCCTTTTGGTATCATGTGAAACCTCAGTTTGTTAGTCGATTGATCTGTTTCATCTCTTTGTACAATGGGATTGGTTTCTACTAATTGCTTCTGAATTATTTCATCGTCAATAGCCAGATCATTAAAAATTTTCCGATTGGTTAAGAAGTTTATGATTTGTTCATATCCTTCAAAGACCTTCCAATTAGAAATATTGTTGGGCACTGACCATTTGTAGAGTATCTCCATAGTGAACTAGGACGCTTCATAGTCTTCTAAAGGGGATAGCCTTGAGGCAACGGTTGCCAGGGAATCAACGAGAGTGTTGTTTTTTCTGGGGATCGTTGTAATGTTGAAGGCTTCAAAATGTTCTATTACTCTGTGCACTTCCTGTTGATAATTCCTCATGTGGAGAGAGTTTCATTGTATAGTGTTCCTTACTTGTCTAACAATGATTTCAAAGTCTTCGAAAACATTTAGTTCTTTAACGTTCAAGTCTATGGATTTGTTTAGCCCTTGTACTAGAGCTTCATACTCGGTGATGTTGTTTGTGCATTCAAATTCTAGTCTACAGGATAGTAAATTTTGTTTACCCTTGGGATCAATGAGGATACACCGCGCTTTTGATCCCTCTTGTGACTTAGACCCATCAAAGTATAAGGTCCAAACTTGTGAGAGAAAACCATCAGTTTCTTTTTTCATACAACATTACTCCTTTCCTCTTATCTGCTTTGTGGTTTTTAACAGATATTCTTGATAGAAGAGGGCTTATTCTACTGTTGTCGATAAATTTTCTTGAAAAGTCCTTTCAAAGTTTTGAATAAGAGGGACATCAAATGTGAGAGGGGAGAAATTCCTGAAATGGGAGTCAGAAGAATAATTTCCTAGCACAGGGAAGTCTTCCAAAGAGGGTTATTTGAGGGCTTCTAGGTCGGTGACAGTATGTTTTAGATATCTTTCCCTATCGATCCTGATTATATTCATTTGTCCCTTTAATGGAAACCAAAGGTGAGCCCAGTATGTAATAAAGTATCCATTTAACTTCTCGAACCAATCTCGGCTAAGTAGCAATGCATAAGCTTCTGGGATATCTACTACAATGATGTCAATCACTTGAAATTTTTTTGGGTGTGTCGCCATCCTGATCATGACATCTGTGAGTTCTCCCATACCTTTCACCTGGGTTATGTCTAGTTTTATCACATGTTTATCACTTTTGAGAGGAATTGCACTTAATTTATTTCATATAGATAATGGCATAAAATTAGAGGATTCCCTTGAGTTAGCCAAAAAATTATGGATATTTTTGTTGAAGACTTCAAATGTCAAGAGGAATAATGGGACAAAGGGATTTCCCTTTTTATCTTCAGAGCAAGCGTTTACAATTGGATTATTTATTAGATCTATGAGGGCTAGATTTTATCCTTGGTTAGTGCTTGTTATAGGAGTTTCTATTGACTTCAAAGCTTGTAACATAAAGTCCTTTTGCTGAGGGATCCTACACATGTCCATGACTGATATGTTAGACTTCAAGTTTTTCAAATCTTCTACTATATTGTAGTCTAGTTTGGGTGATTCTCATGTGTGGATGTTTATAGGATTTCTTTGGGAGACAAAAGATTCTTTCTGGTGATTAGATGTTTGTTTCCCTCTCGAAGTGTGTGCTATGGTAAGGTAGTTTGAGACTGGCTAACCCCTACTTCGTGTTTGCACAGTGAAGACCTCTGTAGGTGGTTTCTGAACCTCAAATAGATCATCAGAAGACATCGATAGGTCAAGGTCCCATAACAGCATGGTTGTTTCTTCTAGTGGGTCAATCTCTTCCTGATCAACAATATTCATAGTTGATCCGCTTGATTGTTTGGTAAGGGAAACCTCGTCTAGAAACTGATTGGTCATCAAATTCATGGAATGCACCCATTGTGGCCAGTCTCTTTCAAAATGTTACTCTTGGTGATACAGACATAAAGAGTCAGATGATACATTTCCCATATCGATGTTTAAGTTGGTTGGGGGAGGTTCAATTGCTTTGAATGACAGATTTATTTTAAAAGGGGGTTTAGAGGGCCTCTGGCATTGGTTTCCTTCCCCTTCACTTCTTTTCATGTCTATGATTTCATTTGACAACTTATTTATCATTCATTGTAGGCATTCTATGTATCCACTTCATTTCTCAGGACCTTGTTCTGTTTGTTTTCCTAGGGGTCTAGTCAACAAGAGTCCTCTCCTAGGAGGAGGTGGAACTTCCTTCTTAACTAATGAGACCTGGCCTTCTTTACATCCCTTCATTTGGAATTCTATAGTTTTGGCTTCCTCAAAATTCTTAACTAAGGTTGTTTTGGCATCCCTCTTCACAAACATGGAAATGGAAGTAGGGAGAGCATTAGCATATACTTCGATTTGCAACTCCTAAGGGGGTTTAGCCTCAGGTTGAATTTTTTTTAGGATAGTGGTGAATCATTGATCGAAGTCTTTAACCTTCTCCTTTTAACTCATGGTGGCATTGAAAAACTCAACCATCAAAGCTCCTGTAGTGGTTTCTTCTACAAATTTATCTAAAAAATACTTTTGAAACTTCATCCAACTAGTTATGGACCCTATAGAAAAATTAAAATACCAAGTGGAGGCCGAATTCTCCAAAGTATAGAAGTAAATCCTACATACTACGTCTTCATGTTGGACATTCATCAGTTTAATAGCTAGTATGAATTTTTTGATATGGTCTTTAGGCAATCTTGAGGTTTCAGGCTCAAATTTAGGGAGTAACTTTTATGGATGTCGAGGAAGGTTATGTACTCATACGGGGATGGCCAAAGCATCTCTAGCCAACCAAGGTTGATTATTCTGAGGTGGGTTTTCCCTTTCTTCATTATGATCATTGTTATTTTCCATGTCGTCCACTCCAAAACTGAGCGTTCCAAGTTGAACCTTTCCTTGTTAGAAAAATAATCGGGCTCAGAGAAGTTACCAGTTGGTGCTTCAGGGATTAGGTTGAGGGGATGTTCGATCTTTATGAGGGATAAATCTATCAGGTCTTCTATTGTGTGAAAAATACCTGGTCAGGGGTGTTGACCACTGGTCTTCTTACTTGTTTTCTACGAGGGAGTAATGAATCTAAAGGTAGTGCTCCAATTTGTCGGGCATAAGATTTTGTGATTCTTCTGAACTAGTTCAACTCCTCGTGGGAAAGAGTGTAAGGTATTTCAGGGAATAAATGTTCTTCCTCTTTCTGGGGTGAGTTACTCATTTCAGGAATACTCAGTGTGTGGGGGTTGTCTTGAGAATGACTAGCCATGCATGTGGGTTGTTTTGAATCTACAGGCTGTGTGAAATATTATATCAGAATTATTGTCAGCCATTCATTCTTCAGGCCCTCCTTCTAGTGCCAATTCTGTTGAGGGGTACTAAATCTCTTTAACTCAATAGTACAAAACAAACCCACCATCGAGTCCCAATTAGAATTTGCGGTGTTTGATAGTGTAATGGTTCTCACGATCTTGCGAGCTAACCAATTAATCGATGGGCTTTACGTAGTGATTTACAAGATATATTCTCGTGAAAACTCCTCCTTCAGTTTGAATGTTCTCTTTTTTGTATTTTCTCTTATAGTTGGGTCTAATAAAAGATAGGTGTTGGTATAAACCAGTTGGGTAAAGGAAAAGGGGGAAAAATTAACTACTGAAGAAGGATGAGCTCAGGATAACCCTCGTACTCAATCATGCAAACAAATATTTTCACACCTACGAAAATCCTAGTACTAATACATCAACTTGTTGGTATTTCAATTATTGACTGAGATACAATTATCGAAATAAAACATACATGCAATAAAATGATGGAAAGAAAACTAGTTTCCTTATCTCTAATCACTAATCGCATATTAACACAGCAATTTGATTTCCATCATTAGAGAGAAGAACTATACAAATATTGAATGAACTAACTTATCAATAGATTCAGAAACTCTTACTCATTACAACATCCATTCATGAGATAAAGTCAGAAGAAATTCATCCTTATGATCCAATCACACACGCCTTTGATGTAAAACATAAACTTGTCTCCGGTATTAAATAGGACTTCTCAATTAAGGTAGTTCTGAAATAGTTCTTTACAATTCCAAAAATTAAGGTCTTTGCAAAAACCATCGACCTCTTCTAACATATCGATCCTCTTATTTATAACAAATTATTAACTAAAAATAACTATCAAAAGTGAAAGTTAAGTAAAACAAAACATCGCCACATGGCGCTTTCATCTCTTTTTCTTTGTAGAGTCATCAAATGGTTTCACTTGAGTGGACGAATCTTCTCATACTCTGACTATTTGATGAAGAGTTTCTCCCATGTGTTGACATATGAGAATCTGTGTTGGTCCATCGGGGTTGAGAGGCTCTCCTTTATCTCCACTACCCATGGCCGATGCTTGACTAATATAACACTTAACTACTATAACATTGTTTGAGCCTTGATCAGAGGCTCCATGAACTATTTTACTTGACCTGGCATCATGTTTTCCACCTTTTCTATCTCTGCATTCCACAATGAGTCTTTTTCTACATGTTGTTTGACTATGTCATGCAAGTTGACAAACTCCTTGGGTGAGCCGAATTCTAGGAGACCAATGTCTCTCATCACCTGATTGATATTGGTCCAACTCCTTTCACAGTCGACCCATTTCTCTTGAATCTCCCGCTGAGGTTCTTGGGCCATCTTCACCCAGTATTCGATTGGCTATTTCAAATCCTCCTTCAATTCCTCAATCATTGGGTCTGTCTGCTGGTATTGGTTCTCTTCCAGTTGCAAGGCTTCATGCAGAGCTTCTGCCTACGTCTAAAATTTATGTTGTTGTAAAGGGTATTTTAAGTGTGGGAGTAGTGAGTTGATAAACATGTGTCAATGTTGCATGTCTGTCATGAGGTATTTTAACTTTCCCTTAAGTCGCTTGAATATCTGATCAATCTCCCATATAGACTCTCTTGGTTTCTATCTTATTTCAATCATCTCGTTCATGTACTGATCCTATGAGCTTGGATTATGGAACTCATTTATCAATAACTTCTTAAGGTCAGCCAGTGTCCTTGTCATCCCCGGGGCACTGTTTGTGTCTAGACTCATATACCAGTCTAGTGTGCCGTCTCTTAACGTAATAGGTAGTTGCGTGATTTTCGTATCTTTATCAGTGATATGTTTTTCTTCCCAGATCTTTACACAAATGAACAAGTGATTTTCAGGGTCTTCTGTTGCTTCTCCCCGAAAATCTGGTAACCTAATGGTGAAATCATGTCCTGCCATTCTGAATATTGAACTACTACCTCCTCCGTGTGATGTAGATACTTGACTATTGCTGCCTGAACTGGCTCCTCCAGTTGTTTATCCTTGTGTATATGTACTTCCTACTTTCGGACTTCCTCCAAACTTTGGTTGCTTAAACGGTGGTGTTCTCTTTGGTTTATTAGTCGCACATGGGTTTATGGGTTCCACACTGACATTAATATGCATAGGATGGCTTCCTTCTCCTCCTACTCTTGGACCTCTCGTCTTCCTCTTATATGTTGCACGTAGGATTTCCCAATATGCTCCACAGCCTGGAGATCCTCTACCTCTTCCTCATCACTCACCAAGCCTTCCCTCATGGCTATGTCTCTCTTCTTGGTATTCACCTTGTATTGGTAGGGTACTCTGCTATGCATCCTTCCTGTTGATGCCAAGATACACTTGATTTGTCCATTGTTCATCATGATCGGGTCCAAGGGTTCCTCCTCCTTCTTGCCTTTATCCTTACCTCCTTCCATTTATCCTCTCTCTGTTAGTGATTCCCCCCTTCCCCCATGCATGCAGGCAAGTTTAGCTGTCTAAATCCATTGTTATTACACCTTTGTTATATAGAATTATCTTAGTAGAAGTATACAGTGATCAAGTGTACCTTCCTTGGGGTACACATAGAAATTTGTGCTCCATTGCACTGTATGAATTTGCTATGTCAACTACAAACTTTGTTATGAAGCCTGCCACAATATTGTCAAGCAAAACATCTATTGCGCGGGTGAATTTGTTATTCACCTGTTTTAACTGCTCAATCTGTACTGGGGTCCAGTCTAACTATCGAATACGTTTTTTCATGTGGTTATCCTTCAACCTTCGTATCCATTCCTGCAATAGATTTGGAAAATCATAGAAAAATACTTCATGTAAATCAATAAACACGTATTTGTCCAGATATTTGCGAGGTGTTATTCTAGGGTTACTATTGTCTTTCTGTGAAAACTCTAGATCTTTGGTTCTCAACTAGCTTTCGATTTCTGCTTTCGTAGGGTTCCACGATCTCAACATTCCCTTCTAATGTCCCATTTCTCTCTTCTTTTCTTTTCTCGTTTCTCACTCAACCTATCTTAGCTACTTAGTCCGCCTCTGTTCCTACCAATGACAACAAAACCATTTGTTGGTTACTCTCCTCTATTATACTTTGAGCTTCTTATTGACCTAGGGTTCATGTCTTTCAAGTTTCCAACAAAGCCTCTAAAACTATTATCCCTCCTGGTAAACCAGAAGGCAACACATCACATGGATGCGTTGCCCAGTATCACCTGAGATAGCTTTAATGGGTGGTTGTAAGACTCAGGTGTTTAAAGCTCAGGTTTGAGTATGAGATGTGAGATCTATATTTAGAGCCATCTAGTATAACCTATGATTACAAACTACGTTTATTCGTGACTATGCATTACCTTTGACAACTTATTTCCTTAATAGTGCAACCATATGTCATAGTAATAGAATAACTCATTCATTCATTAAGCACATCAATTAACTACTGAAAAGAGGATGAATATATGCATGCATTCATCACATTACATAGATATTACCATGGTTCACCCCCTCCTGGGCTATGTCCATAAAGATTTGGCTCTTGGCTCTTTTATTATTGTAGTTCTGCATCTACATCACCACATGCTTACAATTCCCCTCATATGGGTAAGATCTACATGAGGCGAACTAGATCACACCAGGCTCCTTAGCCTGTGATCTAATCCTCAGATCTACATTCTCTCCTTTCCTCTAGCTCAACAACTTACAAAATGGTTCATACAAAAACATTACATATTGCATCAACTCATACACATCTATGATAATGCAAAGCCAACTACTAACTAAATCGGAACAACTACAAAATCCTTCAAGAAAATAGAAATTTTCACAACAGAGAACCCTTCATAATACCTAAGTATCAATATTTATACATCGTTGTCTCTTCATCCATTACAATACGTTACCAAAACCCTAACCCTACCGACATTAGGTCTTCCTCCCATGTGCATGTGTTGTTCCTCCTTCCATATGTTGCTTTCCCTGTGCACACTTTCTTTCCACGTGATCATCCTTCTTTCCACTTCGACATGCTGCCAACAAGGACACCTATTATTTGAAAAATGAGATGGTTAAGGTCAATTTTTTCTAGATATGTCTTGAGGTACATGTGGTCCTTTCCATCTTACCTTATTTCCCTTTAGGTTTTACCAGACCACCAGGCGGACACTTCATCACTTTGCCAAGGTTGTTTATCTACACAGGTTAGATAGAGAACTCCTTCAAAACAACCATAATTCTCCTAGTGCTTCATGTGTTGTATGTAAGCATGAGTCAGGAACAAAGTTTGTTATACCGCATGAACTAAGGTTAACAAATGCCTTGTTGAACAAAAACTTCAAAAGTGCAAAAGTACTATAACAAGAAAAAAAATGAAGAACCCCACAATACGCCTACCTAAAAACAAAATATCATGAAAACACACACATTTATTTTTTTAACAGAAATATTGTTTTAGGGCTTAGCCATTCACTGAGAGGGCGTCAGATTCCCCCCTCATATTTTGCAACCGATACGTTCCTACCCCAATTTTCTTGGCTACATGAAAAGGTCTGAGCCATAGATTGTGAAACTTCGAATGGAGCAGTTGTCCCACTCCAACCTGTGGTTGTCTCCAAGCCATTCTAGAAATGGGGGTTAGATATCATAGGATAAATTACACCGAGTTCTTCAAAACA
>SNQJ01S0105192.1:638-13171 GCA_010110895.2 Picea sitchensis
GTTTGATTGAATAGGCAGTGAGGTATTTAGAGATAACTCAACTGGGTTGAAAAGTCCCAGGCAGTGTAGAAAGAACTAGAAGAAGGGGAGATCCCCTAACTCCTTTATTGCTATGTGTTATGTTTCCTCTCGAATGAGAAAGCTGATTTATTGATAAAGGTAAATGTCTTGACACCATAGTGATGATGATTGTATTACTGCAGAAATAGTTGAGAACTGTCTGTATTGCAGTCATGGAAACCCTTGAAGATAATGTGATAAAGTGCATAAAGATATGCTAGGACATTGTGAAGAAGTTTTATGGATTTGGATATTATGATACATGCATTTTAATTGATATTACAACTAATGATGCATGTTGTGTATAGAAAGGAATTGGAACTGTTGAGGAAGACAATTACCAATAATGGGAAACCTCAAGCAGAGGGTGACCATGGGAAGGCTGCAGTCGAAAGATTGTTGACATGACTGTGAAAATCCCGCTAAAGCACCACTGACGAGGTAAAGATTAGAAAGAGGGTGCCAACAACCAAGAACATGTATAAAAATGTTCATGCTTATGTGGCTCAAGGTATGAATAGATAGGGGTGAGAATCCCTTCTGAAATATTTTGTGGTCACATGTTATGCACACAATTTTGAAAGGGCACTTGTATGCCCTGGATACCCAAGTAGGGTATGACTAGGGAAGGAGAACCCGAATGTTGGAGGTGTGAACCTCTGGCAGTGAAGACTAATTGCATGATGCAGTAAAATTTGAACCAAATGATCTCTGTTGACTCAAAAGGTCAAAAAACTTTACTAAGAAATCGTAGAAATCCCCTCGATCAACTACATATCGAGATCGTGAGGATTGCGAAAGAAAACCCTGATCGAATCGGGTTAATCAAGAACCTGACAGAGGAGATGAACATGATCCGTTCATCATAAGGAAACTGATCTCATTCGTCAGATTGACTTCAAGATCCAGTAGAGTTAACGGATCAGACACCAGTCGTTCGATAAGATCGATGACCCATATTCACTACGGAGCGCGAAGGCGGAATTAACGGGCGCGCCAGTTCACGGCCCACAATCAACCTACACCGTTGATCTTGTCGGGGTGGATGATCAACGACCACAATTAAAAGAGTTGGGCAAACACCTTTCGGATTGTGGAGATTGAACTCTTCGATAAAGAGAAAGCTAGTTGAGGTTCCGCAATCCCTTGCAGCCGTTGGATCTAGGGAAAGACAGATCTTCACTGTCACATTGCAGGCAAGAGGTTTAGCCAGGATCATAGCACCCGGACATGGGAGTTGAAAGGGTAACACTTGAAAAGAATAGAGCTAAGTTCATATCTCTTGATCGCATGGAGAGAAGACGAAGTTCCTCCAGGTCAGTCAAGGAAGATAGAGTCTAACACTCTTCATTAGACTGTGGTCGCGAGGACTGGTTCTAAGGGAATAAAGGTGCTCATAGCTAGCACATTTCATGGATTTTTCAGTAAGGAAGGAGGACCTTCCAATGTTTTACATACATTATGTAAGCGTTGAAGGAAAACAAATTGGGTGGCCATAAGTGTTGGCACCTTGGTTATTAATGAAGGAATAATTCTTAAAGGAATTCATGTGAAAATTTTGAGTTTCATGTGTACCGATTTGGGATCGTGATCAGACTATAGCAGGAAGCATGGTCCTGCTGTAAGAGTGAATGAAAATAAATAAGCCATGTGGTGAAGAGGTTGGTTAAATTCCAACACACCATGGCCAAGAAACTGTCATAAAGTGTGACAAACTTGAAATCAATGCAAGAGTGCATTGGGTATGAATGTGGCCATGAATACTGGCACATTTGTTAAATCCTTTGAAATGTTGAAATACATTTTGAAAGGTTTGGTATGTTGAAATAAGGCATAGGCAAGGAATGGGACTCCCTTTTCATATTTATATAGATGTGATGAACTGTTAGTATGCATGGTTTTGAATATAGATATATATATGTACATGGATGCATGAGAGACTAATAGTTTGTTTGGTTGCGAAAAGAATGAATTGCAGGGAGAAAAAGGGTCTTGGATGTGGCAGCATTGTAAGCCCATAAGGAAGACCAATTACTTGCTGAGCCAAACCGCTATGGGAAGGAAAGTCCCATAATTATGAATTTGGTTCCTGCGCAGAACAAATATGACAACAAATTATGAAATTTGGAAATATGTGGGTGACAGATTTACAAGAAAAATTTTTGAATTTAAAAATTTATGATGATGTCTCATGAATTTCGGTATGCCTGTGATAGGAGTGAGAAGAAAATATCTGTCCAAAAAGGACAGATAATGAAAAATGGCTACTACTGAGCCATGAGAACCCTGTGGTAAGCCATGATTGCCTAGAATATATTGTGTTGAGGTAACACAAGCTAGAGGGACGCCTCGAATGTAAGGGTCGATAAAGTCTCTGAGTTCTTCCTGTGTGAGAAAACCTTGGCAAGGCAAGATGGATCACTCGAGGGACTGTATAGCAGAGAAGGGGATGCTTGAGCCTAGGCCTAGAGGGTGAGTGACCGCAAGGAAGATGAGACCTTAATAGTTCTTGTAAACTTTTGATTGGGATCATGCACACAATGGGTAGTTCTTCCTGTGCGAGAAAACCTTGGCAAGGCAAGATGGATCACCTGAGGGACTGTATAACAGAGAAGGGGATGCCTGAGCCTGGGCCTAGAGGGTGAGTGACCGCAAGGAAGATGAAACCTTGATAGTTCTTGTAAACTATTGATTGAGATCATGCACCCAATGGGTATGTCAAGGAAAAACAATGAGCCTGGATAAAAAAAACAACCATGCAAATACAAATCCACAAACTGCGCAGTTAATTATTGTGCTAAGATTATGAAATTTTTATGCAATGTTTTCGCATAAGACTATGATTAACGTGCTTGTTTTCCAAGAATTATTGAAAGCAGGTGACCAATATTAAGGGTATGAAAAAGGACCTGACCGAGAAAGAAGGATCAAGATTTCTGAAACAGCTGAATGGGAAAGGCATGACATGTGTTTTTGAGCAAAAACACTGAGGACGATGTTCCTTTAAGGGGGAGGGAATTGTAACACCCCGTTTCCCCCAATCTGTAAATATAGCTATATTGACCAAGGAACTATGGTAAACCTAAAAGTGTGAATGTTTGATTGGATGGACCTTTGTACAAAAGGTCAACGAATGTAAATTCTGTTATTTTAATAGAAAATGGTTACGTGTTGCATAACTGCTGAAAGAGGGGATGTCCTAAGAGAAAACCATGAATGCTATGAAAGGTGGTGGAGGGGAACTGAAATGGTTGTGTTAACCTCCACCAAACCAGTACCATGCTAGAATTAATTTCTCAGATCAGAACAACCCTCTGACCCAAGAATGAATTATAGTCGGGATGCTAGGTGGGAAGACCTCCTCAAGAGTTAATGAGGGGATGGGGCAGACCGCCCATCCGTAAGGCTTCCAGACCTAACCACGGACTGGGAATTCGAGCTACACACAACCTTGTTGAGGAAGGCAAGAAAGGAAGTTTGGTGGGGAGAGGGAAGACCTGCAAAAAATATAGAGATGAGAGCGGAAGCTCTCGAGTTCGAGGAAGGACTGAAAGAGGAACAATGAGTTATGATCACAAAAAATAGAGATTGAGCTAGGAGAAGGAGAGTAACCTTCGTCCTTATCTATTTTTTTATTGGGAGAAGGAGAGTAACCTTTGTCCCTAACTTCCGTTGAGTTGGAAGTAAGAGATTGAATCTCAAAGCATCATGGCTTAAGCTCGGGGCTGGCCAGTGATAAATCCATTGGGAGTAAATGAGCCTATGGTTGGGTGGAAACGGGCACCCCTTTCAGTGGTCACATCGCTCTCTATGGTTATGATAAGTATTTTCTTGCCTTATGCTTTGAATTGTAAATAATGTATGCATGCGAGTATTTACATGCCTATAAAGGGTTCTTTCTCTGTATTAAATGATTAAGTTATGAGTTTGCATTCGTTCCCTTGAGAACCTATATTTCTGCTTGAATTTCCATACGTCCTAGTTTAATCACTTGAAGGTGCTTTTCCCGGGAATTTACGCCACTGTTCTAGAGTTGGAGCAAGCCTCTGGGCATAGCTACCATTTTGGTAACCTCACAAGTTACTTTGCCTTGATTCAGAGCTTAAAACTCTGCGAGTTGAGAAGGTGTTCCCTTTAGACCAGTAGTCTAGAGACTCTGAACTCACGCCTATTCCTTAACCAAAAACCCGACTAAGAGCAAGGATTATAGCCCAAGAGTTATAAGAATATCCACATGACCTGGGTCTAGGAACCTTGGAGCTCGAGGCTCTGAGATGTCAAATTGCACAATAGTCAAGTTGAACCTCGCAATTGCTATGAACTGTCGATCTATGAACAAAGATCGAGGTTGGGGAATCACTGCAGAGCACGAAGGTGAAAATAGCAGACACGCTAGTTCGCGGCCCACAATTCACCCTTGTCGTTGATCTCAAAGGGATGGAAGATCAACGATCCTGGTTAGACTAGAATCGAGTGAGAACTTTCTAGATTGCGGAGGTCGAACTCTCTAGTAAAGAGTACACATGTTGGGGCCCCTTAATTTCTGTGAACCATCGATCGTTGTTGACCTTCGATCTGAGTTTGACGCGATCCCTAGAATGTAAGGAGCATGTGGGACAATGAAAACCTTCAAAGAGATCAAGCTCATAAGAGATTGAACTTTTAGGAGCGCAGACAAAACCTAGGAGACGGGCCCATAGGAGGGGCAAGGGTCGAATCCTTTGAGCACTTAGAAAACCTTCTAAGTCAGAATAAGTCAGAAGCCCAGGAGGAGGAGTGACAATGGTCATTGGATCACATCATAGAGGCTCGACAATTGTCTGATTTAAACAAGGTGCACAAACCTTAGTACCTTGCACATGCAGGAGTAGAGGACTTACCAAAGTTCCGAAGTCCTGAAGTAGTTTGGGACCGTCCATCGCCAAGGGGGACACGTGGAAACGGATCGTGGACTCTGGAGAAACCTGTTCGAGGGTTTTTGGTTAAAAGTTGAAATTCCCAAACCCCGAATACTCGAAATGAATCTGAACCACCCAATCCAGAGCGACACGTGGTGATAGATCGTGGACTCCGGAGGAATCTGTTCGAGAGGAGGCAAGTTTGAGACTTGAGATTTCTGAAGCTCGGAGAGCTGAAAACCCGAAGTAGAATCTCAGTTGTCCGATCGCAGGAACAAATCTGAGCCGTCAGATTGTTCGGGGTAAAATTCAAGCGTCAGATCACCAGAGTGGATTCAAACCGATAGATACCATGGGTCCGGAAGGAGGCAGGTTTAAAACTTGATATTCCCGAAGCACGGAAAGCTGAAGGGGCAGAGAAAATCTGGACTGTTGGATCTAAGAGGACACGTGTCGATAGGTCGGAAGATCCAGAGGAAGGCGAAGGTCAAAGTGTTGAAACACCTGAAGCCTGAAGAGTTGAAGAGCAGTGAGTCGTCGATTGGCACGGGGACACTTGTCAACAGATCGAGAGCTCTGAGAAGAATGCAGTGGGGTTTTAGTTTGAGAACTAAGATTTCCGAACCCCAAAGGCCCGAAGACCCGAAGTGAACCTGGACTGACAGATATAAGGGAGACATGGCGTGAATCCGTGAACTCTGGATAAAGTCTCTCAGTGATTCATAGTCGTTGGATTCAGAGGACACATGGCACAAATTCGTGAACTCTAGGTAAAGTCTTGAAGTGATTCATAGTCGTTGGGTTCGGAGGACACGTGGTGCAAATATGTGAACTCCAGGTAAAGTCCCGAAGTGATTCATAGTCGTTGGGTTCGGAGGACACGTGGCGCAAATCCATGAACTCTAGGTAAAGTCCCAAAGTGATTTATAGTTGTTGGATTCAGAGGATACGTGGTGCAAATCTGTGAGCTTCGGGTGAAGACCCAAAGTAATCCTCAATCGTCAGATCAGGAGGACATGCGTCAGAGGATTGTAGCCTTCAGATAAAAGTCATTGGGGAAAAGCTTTGAGATTTGGGATCTCAGAAGTCCGAAACCCGAAGGAGATCTCGACCATCGATTGAGAAGAGGGTTGGAGGACCGTTGATTTGGGTTAAATGGTCAAACACCCGAAGTAAAAGCAAGACCGTTAATCGAGCAGGACATGTGTCTACAGATTGTCAACTTCGGAAGTTTGAAGTACAAAAGAAGAAGGGTTTGAGATTTCAAAACCCCGAAGTCCGGAATTGCGAAGAGATCACAATCGTTGATCTAGGAGGGACAAATCTTGTTCATAGATTTGAGAGGCACATATATGAACTGTTGATTCAGAAAATATCGTCAAAGATCGCAAGATCGAAGATCCCGTAGCATTGCGGGGACAAGAGTTGCACGATGTTTAAAATATCGAAGGTGGGCCGCAATTCAAACCGTGGTTTTGTCAGAAGGACACGTGGAGACTTGAGGACGATTGTGGGCCCAAAAGTAGTTTGACCCCAAACTGCTTGTGGCTGCGCCTGCAATTGCGTGGTCATCGCCAAGGTCATATCTGAGGAGAGGCCAAGAAAAAAAGGGGCTAACGCCAACTCCGAGACTTCGCTGAAGCGTGAAGGAGAAGGTCACGTGCATCATAAGACCTGCAATAGAGGTCGAAAGGGCCTACGTCTAATTCAGAGGTGAGACTATCATGGTCTCAAAGTCTCGTTTGATTTAGACTCGGAGAATATTGATTGGAGGCTCAGGCCGAGTCTTGGACTTTCCAAATTAGAACCCCTAGAGAGAAAGAGGATTTTTTCCTGTAAGGAGGATGAATTTTTATTTTATTTTTTGCTCCATCATGGGTGTGTTACATACTCGCACCATAACCTCGACCCTATGACTATTGAGGTGAAGCACCTGTGGAGTGAAATTTTCACGCTATGCAACTACCAAACCCTCTGTTTAATTGCCTCGCCGTCTCTACCACTTACTGTCATTGATATATATCGAAGCCTACACATTACAGTGAAGGCGTTGCTTACTCCAGTTTGAGTTTGATGAGAGCATTGTTCTTTCTCGGTTAGTTGGGAATGCATTTAATTGGTCTCTTGCATGGCAATTGTGGAAATAATCTTGTACTCACCTATTCACTGGAAGTTATAGTCTGTTGAAGCTTGTGTTTCTGATAGCAAATGTTACTTGTGTTGGTTAAATTGTCATGTTTTATTGTTTGAGAAAGCACCTGTGTTTGAAATGTCTGATGCTCGAATTGAATAATACTGCCCATAATGAAATTAAAAAGGGTTGCAATGAATGATGGTTCGATTTAATGATGGATATGAGTTTTGTTTTGGGAGCGCTATGTATGACCCTATGGGATTTAAAGGACCTTTGTTGGGGTTGATGTTATGAATCGTGGCTCGTCCACTCTAAGATTATTGTTGTATTCTTGTAGCGATTATGATGTTGTTCGTCGATTCTGCTATATAATGACATTATTGTTATCATGGTTACTTTGGTTAAATAATTCTGGGCATATCAAATAGTTTAGTGTGTAATACAGTTCTAAGACAATAGAGAGAAAATAAAATATGCATCTCAAAACAACAAATATGGTTTTTAAGTGTTATTTTTTTATGATTTTTAGTGATAATTACAGTTTTAATGGTTTTCAGCATGTTTTGGACAACAAGTATTATTTTTGGACAGCAAGTACTTTGGATATTCTGTGGATAATGTGGATGTATATATTCTTTTGGGATATAATTTAAATTATTGTTGATCTTCAAATATCCAGTTTAAAATTCCATGGGAATTACAAGGGTGTCCTATGGTCTAAGTGATTATTGGTTGTGTTTTATATTTGATGATTAAAAGAAAGAAATGATGGGAGTCACAAGGGGTCCCACCTATTTTAGTTATTATTAATTAAGACCCTTAATTATATATTATTATTATTTATTTCTCCTAAACTAATTTGTTAAGTTAATTTGACTTAACTAACAAAAGTTATTGAACTACTTCAATTGATTGGGAAAAGAATAAAATCTCAATTGAATGAAGAGACAAGGCAGAAAAAATAGAAGGAGAACCACAGTACTGAGGTTTGCTCTCTAATGTTTGAGATAGTTTCAGTTTTCTTTCACTTCTGAGGTATTTGAAAGCCTAATCCTCTTGATGACATCAGGGTCTTATTGGAGGCAACAAGATTCAAAGCTAAATTATATCTTTCATCAACTTGTCTTTAAGGTGTTTAATTTGTTCTTGATAGTATGTGTACTCTTGTTTGTTTATGAATTAATTTTCATATATGATAAAGAATATTTTATAGAGTCAAGTGGCATCATGTTGTGGCAAGCTGATTCAGATCATTAGATTTCAGTTTCATTTTGATATCAGAGTCTTTTTGTATGGTGCCCATCGAAGATCTCTAAATCTGACTTTGGTCCCTACCCTCGCAGGGGTTTGTAAAGAAGGAATACATTTTTTTGTATCTCAGAATTGAATAAAATCAAATATTGTCCTGTCTCATATTTGTCTTTATTGACTTGGTTCTTCATTTTCATTTCGGTCTCTATGTCTATTTTAATTGTAAAACCTATAGGCATATAGCTATTTTAAATTTCAGTTTATTTATGTTGTTTCAAATATAAACTTTTAAAAATCAACCTCGATCCTTTGTAATTAATACTTTTGGATTGGGTGAATGTTTTGAGGCTATAAACCCTGGGTAACATTCCCAACTATCTTGTCTTAGCTAGATAAGATTCAAAAATGATAGAGTAAGGTTTCTCATACCTTTTCCTCAACATTTCTTTGGTGACCATATTGGGGAGATCTTCCATATCTCTTTGGTTGATTGTATTCTCGGTTATCTTTGAATATTTTTGTTTTATACAAGTACTCTTTGACTGATTTTTCTCATGATAGTACCTTCTACAAGAAAACCTGATATCGAACACGACCTAAAAGATCAAACTAGCATTGCCTTAACTTTATTGAATACCATTCTAGAAATCGCTAGCACCCAGGCTGAGCTTGAGCGCTCTTGGGAAGTGGTCAAACAAGACATAAGTATTCGTGAATGTTGGGAATCCAGGCAAATAAAACCTAGAAATGAGCAAGAACCTCCCCTTTCCTAAATCCTTGGTCTTCTTTTTCATGTCCTAAAATCCTCACATCTCTAGAAGAAGAAGAGGATTGTCCTATGAAGCCACTCCTATCATTGAAATAGGAAGGAGAAAATCCATTTTGTCAACCCAAGAAAACACTCTAAGGAGAACTTTGTCTGATTCGGCTAGTTTTCCCTTCTCACCCTCACCCATCATTTTCAAAATGGCATCTGCGGGTGGCTTTGGTGGTACTGGAGGTGCCTCACCATCTCAACTTTCAGCCTCTTCAGTAATTGGTAGTATATACAGTCACCAAGTTCTTGTCCAATCTACTACCAACCCTGCTAAGATTACAAAGAAGTATGAGCTTTTTCAATTCAAGGAAGATGCTACTACCACCCCATGGCACGTATCCTCTCCCTTGAACCTAGCACCTATTACTCATCCGTTACCAAAATTTAAAGAGCATCTACCTAGGTTTTCAGGAAATAATACAGTCACTACAAATGAACACTTGGTAGCATTCTCTAATTCCTGTCACAATATCAAAGATAATGATAATGATACTTACATGCGCTTATTTTCCAACTCTCTTGAAGGGAAAGCAATGACATATTTTTTTGATCTCCCTCCCAAGATTTTTTCCACTTGGGAAGAGTTAGTTTACTGGTTGAAGTCCACTTATGGGTAGTCTAAGAGCCCAACCGAACAATTACAGGAATATAATAACATTGCATACAAGGACGATGAGACTATTAAGTCTTTCAACCTTCACTTCAACAAGTTGTATAGTCAAATCCCCGAACTTATTCACCCCCAGAACCAAGCTGCTTTTATGCATTACTATAATGCTCTACCTTCCGCTTATCGGCATAGGCTTGAAGAAAAATATATTGACAATCTTGGTTCCACTCTTCATACTTGTCTCAAATATGAAGAACAACTAGAAAGGACAGGTTTCCCCAAGGGGAATTCGGTTAAATAAACATACATGTCTTCCCTCCTACAACTTGTGCAATATATGAACAATCAGATGATAGCATATGAACAAAAGGGAAATTTCCCTTCACTGACCCCTGGGGCATCTTCTTCCTCCTCAGTGCCTTTTAGGAATACAAATGAGAATACGTTTCAGCCAAAGGCCATTATGTCTCGCAGTTGGTGTAACTTCTACGAAGAAAACCATGAGGAAAATACTTGCGAAATTAAGAAGAGTGCCAGAGATAAAATCTTTGGTAAAATTCCCGAAGCCACTATTGTCATTCTAGATTGGGAAGAACCGGAAGATGTTATGATCATAAACACTAGGAACAAATCTTATGCTTCTAAAGGAAAATATGACCCCCCTCGTACTTCTTCAAGTCCAATCTCATCTTCGCAAGATGCTATTGTACAAGCTACCAAAACTCTTGACAATCAAGGAGTTTCTTCCCCTTGTCCCTCTTCCAAATACAACATCCTCAACCAATTGGCTAATATCAAATTCGATGCCACTCTTTTGGACATGGTTGTTGTCTCTAAACAACAAAAGCATCTCAAGAGCTTTATGGAAGGTAAATATTCCACTATAGCCAATATTTTTGAAGAGACGAAAGAAGAGGATTCCACTGTAAATAAAATAGGTGTAAATAATTTTAGACACCCTGTAAAAAACCCTCCATTTTTTATTTCTGTAAAAATTATGGATAAAATAGCCCATTTTTGCCTAATTGACAGCGGTTCGGGTCCAAGCGTAATGTCGAAAATCATCATGAAAGAGATAGGCTTATCATGTACAAATGAAAATTATAGAAGCATGCTCTCCTATAACAGTCTACAATAGTCAACTATAGGTTAAATCAAAGATGTGACTTTAGTTATGTGCGCACATCCTGAAATAAGGACAACCCTCAACATCTAGGTAATTGACATGCCAATAAGTAACTATTCTATTATCTTAGGAAGAAATTGGAAAGCCTTGACAGGTGGATATATTTCACTTGATGAGACACACTTATCTGTTCCTCAGAATGGAAAGAATATTAATGTCCTAAGGGAAGGAAGAATCTCACCACACATAGAGAGAATTCCACAACCTAACGTAAACTATGTCGAGGAAGACTTAGGAGTGTACTCCATCTTTGCAGATGAGGGCGACACTACCCTAGAACAAATTGATCTGGAAGATGGTATGTGGCACATGAAATTCGATGGTTCATGCTCCCACAAAGGTAATGGAGATGACATTATCTTACACTCACATGTAGGTAAAATTCACAACTTTTCTTATAGGTTAAAATTTGCTTTCACGAACAACCTCACCGAGTTTGAAGCATTATTGCTAGGCATTGAAAATTCTTATAACTTAGGTTGTGGACACCTTACAGTTTTTGGGGATTCTGAACTTGTTGTGAACCTTGCACGTAAAATCTACTCTCCTAACAATAAGTTGATGAAACACTACACCCAAGCTATTTGGACGCTTATCTCAAACTTATTATCATTTAACATCACTCATGTTAAAAGGGAACTTAATTAAATGGTTGATAGGTTAACTGTATTTGCAGCATCTCCCACTCAACAACTTCTGCCTCAAAGACCTGATTGTACTTTTCAATATTTATATCGTCCTCACATTCATGATAATGTAGAGTCATGGAAGGTCTTCCCTAGTGATGAAGGCATCTATGATTTCATACACAATGAACCATTTAATCCCAAGGATATTATATCCATGGAAAATGACAAAATTCCAAAAGGCTTGACTCCTCTCGAAAGTTCATCTTCGTCGAGTGATGTAGGAAACAAATAAATGCATAAAGAAGAGGAGTAAAAAAGGAAAGTGGGTGAAACCATTTCCTTGAACATTGGAACACCCGATTCCCCAAGAATGTTAAGATACTTCGTGAATTTCAAGATGTTTTTGCTTGGTCATTTGAGGATCTTCATGGTTTTGATCCTACTCTCATACAACATGCCATTCCTATCAAGGAAGGGAAAAAACTAGTTAGGAAAAAATAAAGACCCATTAACCTTGCACTTGAAGCTACTATTAGGAAGGAGTTGGAATTTTTTTTAAAGGCTGGTATAATTTTCCCGGTTAAGTATTCTGAGTGGGTTTCCAATTTGGTCCCTATTTAGAAGACAACATGTCAGATCCGATTGTGCGTTGATTTTCGTGCATTGAATAGAGCAAGCGTAAAAGATAATTTTCCTCTCCCTAACATGGAAATGACTTTGCAACAAGTTGCAGGGTCACAAATGATGTCCTTACTTGATGGTTTCTTCGGTTACAATTAGATCAAGGTAAAGAGGATCGATAGATACAAAACCATTTTTACTACACGTTGGGGCACATTTTCTTATGAACGCATGCCTTGTTTGTTGTGGAGCCTGATTATCTTCCTGATTTAGAGGTCTTTGTTTTCAGCCGTGTTTATACCCCATGAAGACTTTACACCCTGGAAG
>SNQJ01S0105192.1:15679-30146 GCA_010110895.2 Picea sitchensis
GGACCATTCATTACAAGGTCGCAGATCCGACGGTAGAAGTTATGTTAGGGTTTTTTTCCCTAGAAGGCAACCCTCTTTTATGAGGGAAATTTATTGCAGCTATGTATGATGGTGAATATTGTATTATGAGTGAGGAGGTTGTGAGATAAAGAAGAGGAAGTTACAATGGGTTTGCTGTAGGTTGTATCCCTTCATTTGTTGGATAATAATAAAGGAAGGACATGGCAATTTCTCTGGTGGATGTATCCCACACTAGGTGAACCACGTATATCTGTGTTTCTATTGTGTTGTGTATATTCTGTGTTTTATTTCCTTATTTATTTTATTTTATTTCTCCACGATATTTTTCTAACAACTAGTATTAGAGAGAAAGGTAACTCGCAGGAAAAGAGGGTTCCTAGTTTGAGTGGGAGCAATGGCGGACGATGGAAAGTTTAGGGTTGAGAAATTTAACGACCAAAACTACCAGTTATGGAAGATGTAGATGGAAGATTATTTATATCAGAAGGATCTATTCCTACCATTGGGTGGAATAGCAAAGAAGCCGACGACCATGAAGGATGAAGAATGATAGATTATTGACAGAAAATCTCTAGGAACGATACGACTGAGCCTGGAAAAGTCGGTGGCTTTCAATATTTCAAAAGAAAATACAACAAAGGAGATGATGGATGCATTGGATAAACTGTATGAAAAACCCTCGACATCCAATAAGGTATTTCTAATGAAGATATTATTTAATATGAAGATGCCAGAAGGTGGGTCTTTTTCAGATCATTTAAATGAATTTAATACAGTTACTAATCAACTAAGTTCTGTAAAAGTGGACTTTGATGATGAGGTCAAGGATCTTCTAATTTTGTGCTCTTTGCTAGAAAGATGGAACGTCTTGGTCATGGTTGTAAGTAAATCTGTCTCTAATTCAAACACTTTAAAATTTGATGATGTTGTTGGTGTTATCCTTAGTGAGGATATGCGACAAAAAATCACAGGTGAGACATCAGGTAATGCGTTAAACATGAAGAATAGGGGAAGACAAAAGGATAGAGGAAAGGGCTTAGGGAACCAAGAGAATTATAGGAAGGGTAGATCCAAATCCATATTTGGAAAGATAGAGTGTTGGAATTGTGGGAAGAAAGGACATCTGAAGAAAGACTGCAGAGCTCCAAAGAAACAAGAGATGGACAATCGAAGAAAAATCAGGAAGCAAATGTAACAAGTGACGTGTTACAAGATGGTTTGATTCTTTCTATAGATAATATTTTTGAGTCTTGGATAGTAGATTCAGGGGCTTCATTTCATGCCACACCCCATAGGAAACATTTTCTAGATTATGTTCAAGGTATTTTGGACAGGTTCATTTGGGTGATGATGGACCATGCAAAATTGTTGGAATGGGAAAGGTAAGAATAAAGCAAAGGAATGTAAACCAATGGTTGTTGAAAGAGGTAAGACATGTTCCATATCTAAGGAAAAATCTAATTTCAATAGGGCAGTTGGAAAGTGAAGGTTGCATATCCATATTTAAAGATAAGTATGGAAGGTCACCAAAGGATCACTGGTGATAGAAAAAGAAGAGAAGGTAAGTACATTGTATTTATGTACTGGTAATACTGAATCTTCTATCTCTTTAGGTTCTACAGGAGTGGATACAACACTGTGGCATCATAGGATTGGACACATGAGTGAGAAGGGGATGCAGATACTTCACAAAAGAAATTGTTTCCAGATATTAAACAAATTGATTTGGATTTCTATGAGCATTGTGTTTATGGAAAATAGAAGAGAGTCAAATTTCTCAGAGTCGGAAAAGAAAAAAAAGAGTGAAAAGTTAGAGATTGTGCATACATATGTATGAAACCAACTCAAGTATCATATCTTGGTGGATCTCATTATTATGTTACTTTTATTGATGATGCAACTAGAAAAACTTAGGTTTATTGCATTTGACAAAAATATGATGTTTTTGATACTTTTAAGAAATGGAAAGCTTTGTTTGAGAATGAGACAGGAAAAAGGTTGAAGTGTCTCAGATCAGACAATGGAGGTGAATATTGCAGTAAGGAGTTTGATGATTACTATTCACACCATGGGATTCGTAGAGAGAAGATAGTTCCAGGAACACCACAATAAAATGGTGTGTTAGAAAGGATGAACATGACAATCATGGAGCGTGCAAGGAGTATGAGATTGCATACTGGTTTTCCCTTACAGTTCTGGGCAAATGTTGTAGATACTTTTGTTTACTTAATAAACAGAGGACCTTCAAGCTCTTTGGATGGTGGAATTCCAGAGGAGGAATGGATAGGTAAAAAGGTAAACCATTTTTTTTTGAAGACTTTCGGTTGTGAAGCATTTGTTCATATTGATAAAGAAAATAGAACAAAGCTTGAGGCAAAATCCAAGAAGTGTACATTTATTGGATATGATGTTAATGATTTTGGTTATCACTTGTGGGATTATGAAAATAAAAAAATCATTAGGAATAGATATGTCATATTCAATGAGAAGGTCATGTACACAGAGTAGTTGCAGGGAAAGAAATAGGAAAAAGAAGAACCAGGATACATAGTGCTTGATGAGATCACTGAAAAATAAATTCCAAAGGAACTAGAAAATCAAAATGTACAACAACAGGAGCAACAAGTACCTCAAACTCTTGCAAGCGTTGTTATAATATCTACGAGGTTAAGTAGACCCCTTGAATGATACTCTCCTTCATTGTATTATTTATTGTTGACTGATTCTGGTGAACCAGAATTTTATGAAGAGGAAATGCAGGTAGACACCAAAAAGAAGTAGGAGCAAGGAATGAAAGAGGAAATTGATTCCTTGGTAAATAACCAGACTTGGGAATTAGTTTAGTTGCATGTAGGAAAATGAGCATTGCAGGATAAATGGGTTTACAAGTTGAAGGAAGAATATGGAGGAAATAAATGGTACACGGCTAGATTTGTTGTAAAGGGGTTTGCACAAAAGAAAGGTATATATTTTGATGAAATATTTTCTCCCGTTGCTAAAATGTCCTCAATTATGACTATTTTAAGTCTTGTGGCAATAGAATATTTGAATCTTGAACAATTAGATGTAAAAACAACTTTTCTCCATGGGGATTTGGAGGAAGAGATTTATATGCAATAGCCACAAGGGTATGAGGTCAAAGGGAAGGAGAATTTGGTATGCAGGTTGAAGAAGAGCTTGTATGGCCTAAAGAAAGCTCCAAGGCAGTGGTATTTGAAGTTTGATAGGTTTATGACATAACAAGATTATAGTAGATGTCATTCTGATCACTGTGTTTATTTTAAAAGGCTAGAAAATGGAAGCTATATTATCTTGCTATTGTATGTAGATGGCATGCTTTTTGCAGGGTCTTATATGCAGGATATAAATGTGCTCAAGAAGAAATTAGCTAATTCATTTGTAATGAAGGATTTGGGTGCTGCAAAGAAAATCCTTGGTATGAGAATAACAAGAGATAGAAAAAATCATAAATTGACATTGTCTCAGGGTGAGTACATAGAGAAGGTGTTGGAGAGGTTTAGAATGAAGAATGCAAAATCAGTTAGTACACCTTTAGCCAGCCATTTCAAATTAAATAAGGAAATCCGTCTCAAGACACATGAGGAGATAGAATACATGTCCATGGTCCCTTATTCATAAACAATTAGCAACTTAATGTATGTGATGGTTTGCACAGGACTTGATATTGCACATGCAGTGGGAGTTGTGAGCAGGTATATGAACAATCTAGGTAAAGAACATTGGGAGGCAGTAAAGTGGATTCTCAGGTATTTGAGAGGTACTACTACTCATGCATTATGTTTTGGAGGTTCATACACTGTTCTACAGGGATATGATTATTCAGATATGGTAGGTGATAAAGATAGCAGGAGGAGCACCACAAGGTATGTTTTTACTATAGGTGGAATAAAAGTAAGTTGGATTTCAAAACTGCAAAAGGTTGTTGCACTTTCAACATTAGACATAGAGTATGTTGTTGCTACAGAGGCTAGTAAATAAATGATTTGGTTACAGAGGTTTATGGAGGAATCAAAAAAGAAGCAGGAGAATAATATGTTGTATTTTGACACCGAGAGTGCCATTCATCTTGAAAATAACTCATCCTTCCATTCTAAGACTAAGCATATACATCTCATGTACCATTTCATATGATCCATCTTGGAAGATGGACATATGAAGTTGGAAAATATACACACTAGACATAATCATGCAGACTTCTTAACAAAGGGAGTAACCAGGGAGAAAATGAGTTCCTGCTCAGTTTCAGTTGGTCTTCAAGCATGAAGGTGAAGATGAGAAATTTTACAGGTCCAATAAGGATCATATTCCAACATATATAGCAACGGTGGAGTTGTTGAGATCAGTGTCCAAGTGGAATATTGTTGGTTCTGGAGCCTGATTATCTCCCTCATTCAAAGGTCCTTGTTTTCAGTTGTGTTTATACCCCATGAAGAATTTAAACCCTAGAATAATATACAGTCCTCCACACGAGGGAATGCAGAGGGGGGGTTACCCCCATTGCGGGCTCCACGGGAAAGGGCCCTCCCGAAGGAAAAATTTCCTTGTAAATGTATATTGTAATTTCATAGTAATTCTGGACCGTTCATTACAAGGTCGCAAAACTGATGGTAGAAGTTATGTTAGGGTTTTTTACCCTAGAAGGAAACCCTATTTTATGAGGGAAATGTATTGCGGCTATGTATCATGGTGAATATTGTATTATGACTGAGGAGACCGTGAGAGAAAGAAGAGGAAGTTACAATGGGTTTGATGTAGGTTGTATCCCTTCATTTGATAGATAATAATAAAGGAAGGACCAGACAATTTCTCTGGTGGACATAGCCCACACTGGGTGAACCACATATATCTGTGTCTCTATTGTGTTGTGTATCTTCTGTGTTTTATTTCCACATTTGTTTTATTTTAATGCTTCACGATCCTATTTTTCTAACATGCCTTTTGGCTTATCTAATGCAGGTGCCACCTTCCAAAGATATACATATATATTTTGACGATCTGATTGGTAAGATTATCCAAGTATATCTGGATGATTTAACTATTTTCTCAAAGAACCGATTAGATCATTTTGGTCATCTTCGAAAAATTCTTATGTGATGCAGGAAATTCAACATTTCCTTAAATTCTTCCAAATCCATTTTTGGTGTCACCAAGGGCAAGATCCTTGGACATATCGTCTCTGATTCAAGAATAAGCATAGATCCTGAGAGGATCATTGCTATTCTGAACCTTCTTGCCCCTACTTCCAAGAAGGAGTTTCAAGCCTTTATGGGCATAATCAACTTTTTCCGCAGATTTGTCCCTGATTTTGCTTTAATGGTCAAACCAATACACAATCTTCTAAAACAGGATTTCTCTTTTTCTTGAATAGATGACGTTGAAAATGATTTCGTTAGGATTAAGAAAGAAATCAGTTCTACAATGGTTCTAACTAAACCGGATTTTGAGAAAGAATTTATCATTTACACTAATGCAACAGAGGAGGCAATTTCTGCTTTTCTCATACAAGGTGATGATCAGGATAACGAAAAACTTGTAGCTTACATGAGCCAAAGTTTGTCAGATGACGAATTCAAGTATTCGTATATCGATAAACATGCTTTTTCTCTTGTTAAGGCTATAGAAAAATTTCACCACTTTATTCTAGGCAAACATACACAGGTAAAAGTCCCTTTGCCTGCTGTTAAGTTTCTACTTTCGCAAACATATCTTTTAGGAAAACTTGCATATTGTCTTGCCAAGTTTCAAGAGCTTGATTTAATGACCATGACTTCAAAAATGATCAAGGTACGAGACCTAGCCCTTCACTTAGCTCAACATCCCAAACAAAGTGAAGAGATTGACGATCGAGATAACCCTCTTTCAACACTGTTCTATATCGAAAATCCGACCCTTTCTATAGCTGAACACCCCATGGTATAAAAATCTGGTGTATTACTTGCAATACCGGAAATGCCTAGATGATTCAGATCCTCATCAGAGGAGAAGACTCTGCCTTGAATCCTCCCAATATGTTATTTTAGGAGACTTCTTGTTTAAAAGGTCTGCTGATGGTGTATTACTTCGATGTGTAAATGATGAAGAGGCACATAAATCACTATGCGAAATGCATGGGTCTTCAGATTCTGTCATTCATGTTGGTGGCCATTTTTCTGCTAAGGCCACTGCTTTTAAAATCATAAGGGATGGTTATTATTGGCCTTTGATTTTCCAAGATTCATATAAATTCGTAAGATCTTGTGACAAATGCCAAAACTTTGATGGGAAATAATGTCTTTCTGCCATGCCATTGCAACCAGTTCTTCCAGATTTTCCCTTTTCCAAATGGGGCCTTGATTTCATTGGACCTATTAATCATTCGTCTTCTGCAGGGCATATTTTTATTCTAACAACCATCGATTATTTCACTAAGTGGACTGAAGTTGTCCCTCTTAGGAATTCACAGGACGAACAAGTAATCTCTTTCCCGGAAACTAATATTTTCTCCATATTTGGCATTCCTTTAGAAATTATCACAAATAACGGTCATGCTTTCATTTCTATGAAATTAACTCAATTTTTAGCTAAGATGGGAGTTAAACACTTCACTTCATCTGCTTATTACCCCCAAGGAAATGGGAGGCTGAGTCTACCAACAAAATTCTGGTCATAATCATGAAAAGGCTCATTGAGGATAAGCCTCGCTAATGGCACAACCTCCTCACTTATGCCCTTTGGGCAGACCACACTACCTCCAAGGCAAGCACATGTTGCACTCCCTTCCATCTTTTTTTATGGAAAAGAAGCCATTCTTACTACTGAGATAGAACTCTCCTCTCTACGACTAATGCTACAGGTTGAAGAGTTGAATTCTTCAAATGACCCCCAAAGGATAAATACACTATTATCCCTAGAAGAGCAAATAAATTTTTCCTTGGAGAACATAAAAAGAAGACAACAAACTGTAAAAAAATATTTTAATAAACAAGACAAGGCTATCAAGTTTAAGGTGAATGAGAAAGTCTTACTTTGGGACTCTGCCCATGCCGAAAAAGGGAGACATTCGAAGTTTTAGAAACTTCGGCTAGCCCCTTTCAAAATTGCTTTTGTCCTTGGTGCAAACTCTTATCTTTTAAAGGATTTCAAAGAGCGCTTATTTTCTTATAGCACCAATGGTTCCAAATTAAAGCACTATGTAGATCCATATTAAAGGATTAATGCCATATGAGAATCATTGATGTACATATCTTTTTGGTTTGTCTGTTTATGTGTTTTGTTTTATTAGCTTTTCAATCCATGCTTTTATTTTTTCTGTTATTTCATTTTGCTGCTTTTCGGGTTTTGATGTTTATCAGGAATAAGATTTTGGATCAACTTTGCCACAACAATACCACTTTGCAAGTATTGTTGATAAAAAACAATAAATTTTGCACCGCTGTCACGATGTCCTCCTTCTAGACAACGCTAAGAACGCTTTTGCTTTCAGTACTACTATTAGATAGATGATTTGGTCTTCTTCCCCTATTTATGTTATCCATTTCTTCTCTCCATCCCGAGATCCAAGAGAGCATACCAACAAATTTCTCCTTGAAAATTGAAGAATTACTATGATTGAGACTGACCTAATGTTATGCATATAGGGCCGAACCCCCTCATACGTACCACTTTTCATGAGTTATTCCCCAAAATCCCGTCTCATTATTTCGCTTAAACCGCCTCATTTCCCCATGTTGCATAGTCATTCTGGTCATTGTTTCCTTGATCTATGATTCTCCGACCTGCGAAACCAGAGATTCAGACTTCTTAATCTGTTGGGAACAAATTTCCCTGTGGAGTCGCCAGTTTGTTGATGCTTAAAAGTGCAACGTTGGGTACCATGCTCGCAAATGATTGCCAAGCCTTATTATTTAAATTATATTAATAATACACAAGTAGGTGGGACCCCTTGTTTGACTAATGGCACTATGGCGGAGAAGAAACACTTATATTTTGTTTACCTATGTGTTGATTGAATTACAAATGTTATAGCTCATTCACTTCAAATTGTAGATAAAACACTTATGATAAGAATTTTTGGGCAAGATGGATAAAACAGTGGAAAAAGTGGTCTTGATTATCTCTTGCAAAATGTGCTATGCTGCTTTAATGGGTGAAGGAGTTTGAAACTGCCGATGAACCCGTGCATTGACCAAATAATAGGAGCTTGAAACCACCGATGAAATACGTAGCACCCCACTCTCGTGCCACCATCCTGCGATCACATCTAATACCAAGCATGATTCGGATCTTGGTGATGGATTGTGCAGACCACATTTGCACCCCGAATTCAATAACTAACACGACAAGGTAAGTATGCTCCATGTTTAAATTATAAAGGCAAATTCTGAACGCAACATTCAATACCCAAGTCTTTCATTGCCAGAGTAGTCAAAGAGCGAGAAAGCGTTTTAGGAGCTCACAGTAGATTTTCACAATTCTAAAAATAGGTTAATCTTGTGCGAAGGAGAGGTGTGAACTGTCTATATCATTTCAACAGTCGCAATTGTTTAATTTTTCATTATTATTTCTGCAATTCGGTATCTCATTTTTTTTTCTTTATGCAGGAAAATTCCTCCAAGGAAGCCAATGACTAGGCGCTCACTGAGAGCACCAAAACTAAAATAAGTGGAGATCGGTGAAGGATCCTCGCCCGACGCCATGAGGCAGATCGATTTTACCACTAAGGTGGAGCTAGTCGTCCGAACATCTACTAAAAATGTGTTATCTCAGCCTCTTGCATTCAATGACATAGAGACAAGTACTGGATCGAAAGTGGTGCTCCCTCAGTGGGGAGACTTGTTTAACATAATCAACCGAGAAGATTACCCAGAATTTGTTCCACATATTGACATGAATGTATGAATGCTCGATGACCAAGTATTCCCAAACATTCGACTATCCTCCCTACACATGGTAGCTTGCCGAACCTTAGTCTTGCCTTGCATTGAAACTCTGGGGTGGATAATCAACCATATGGATGAAGTGAAATGATTGGTGAATGATGACAATGAAGGATGTGTTGGGGTTTTCCTCACAATAGAAGTCCAAAAGTAATGCAAACTCAAAGACCTAGAGGAAAGTTTAAATACTGAGTTTGTGGTAAAATTCTATGAGTTCCACAACACCAACAGGTTGATGGCCTCATGGTGGAAAGAGGATAAGAGGTTTACGAACAAGAGAAACAAATGGTACAGTACGAAAAATATTAGAGATCCATATATTTATTTGATGGCTCTAATATGAAGATTATACATGGAGAGGGATTGCACCAAGTTTTCGGAAGCTTGGATGCCCCTGGAATACACTGTGGCAATCTCCAGTAGCAGCTTCAACTAGGGAGAGATTATTTCAAAACAATTGAGCACCAACATACTTCAAGCTTAGACGCTAAATGATGCATAAACTCTAGCTTTCCACATGTCGTCAAACTTACTGGACATGATCTGCGCAAGGAACATCTTCGTAGACATATTGCAGAGCTACCCGTGCCTGTCTATTTCATAATTATGTGGGAAAACAGGTACAAGAGATCTTACGCTCTTATATGTGATGAATTTATAGACAGAGTTTATTTTATTCTTTTTAAGAAAGATCGCCCAAGGCTTACGACAACAATCAAGAAGATGATTTCCAAATTAGGCCACTTGTACCCGGAAGAAGCTACCACCTACATCAGAGTGTCTGGGGCCAATGGTGCTCAACATTTACTCCCCATTCATGTCCCGGACATGCTCATTGTGGGATAAATCTGCTATCAAACTATTCTGCAAGGCTATAATTCCACTTTGGTAAAAGACAAAAAGAGAGCATTCACACCCTATGGATTTCATGTAGGGTTTTACATGGTGAAATATAATGCACAAGCAAAACAAGAGGGCTTGAGACAGTTGGAGTATAGATTTACCATAGGCAGATTTCACAAACATTACCCAAAGGGCCTAGTACCCCAACATGCATCACAGGTGTCTTCCTGCTGGCCGTATGCCCATGATAAGTTAGAAGACAAAATATTTACAGAAGGTGCCTGAAACTGGGAGGAGGTGCTTCAGAGAAAATCTAACCCCAATATGACAAGATTTAAATCCATGAAAATGGATGAGCAGGTTGAAATGATAGGACAGACAACTCAAGAAGCCCTCAGGGTTAGGGAAGAGAACAAAGCAGTGGAAGCCACAAAGGAACATATGAGAGGGCTGCTGTTGCTAGAAGAATCCAAAAGAGTCATCCAAAGGTTAAAAAATGATCCCTAACTATTAGAACCCATAAGGGTCACCCCGACCAACACAATAAATCTCAGAGAGGAGCTAAATGGATCAGAGTCAACCCCATTGGAGGAGACCTCTCATCTAGAAAACCCAGACATTATGTCATAATGGGAAAGGTCGTCGATCACTACTACATCACAGTTGGGGGAGATAAGAACATCAAGTGGGATAGATGTGCTCGAAATCCTCATAGACCTAATTTCCATATACGACGATGAGGAAAGCTCAAGGGTTTCACTCATAACCCCAGTACCAATCACGGAGGAGGGAGAACCAAGAGAAACATCTGCTCTAACTCACAAATCTATGACTTCAATTTCCCAAGAAGGCGATGACCAGGTTGGAAGCATGCTGGACACTGAGTTTCTTGACCAATAAGGAATTCAACATAAGATGGACAATTCCAAGTAGGAGTTGGGATTTGGTGAACAGAAAGAAGAAACACAACAATCAAAAATTGACACCTCAATAGCTGGTCCTCTAGTAAATAATGATCAACCAACGAACCCCAATAAGAGGACAAGTCACCAGGACATACAAAAGTTCCCTCTGCTAAATAACTACAAGATCCAGTCATAGAACACATATATACGACATGAATATTAGGCAACACTCTGACCTAGGGAGACCAACAGATTCCTGAGCCAGTGGACAAGGTCACCGACATACAAGTGATCACTTATGAAAGAAAGAGGAAAGTTGTGATGAGAAGGACAAACAAGAAAAGGAGGCTCACGCTTAATAGCACACTCCTTATTATCACAGAATAAACACTTTTCAACATAGAAAATGCTAAGGCAACTGAGCTGATCGGGGTAGGGATGGCTATAACTGATGCAACGTTGTACATAGCGAAAAGGGATGAAAATGAATTAGCAGCCGCAAAGAAGGAGATGGATTAGTTGTGCCATCTAGCAAAGTATTATCTGGATTCGATGAAGGCAGTAGTATTCTTGAGGAGTGAGTTCAAAGACACATATGCATAGTTCACAAACAAATGAAATCTCTTCACCACATGCATAACCGATTTTCAAGAGGATACTCTCATGGGGCTGGAAACTTGTAACGACGTGCATAGATGGTATAGTTCAAAGACACATATGCACAATTCACAAACAAATGAAATCTCTTCACCACATGCATATCCAATTTTCAGGAGGATAATCTCATGGGGATGGAAACTTGTAAGGACATGCAGAGATGGTATGAAAAGGCACATCATGCCTTAGAGTGGATTGACTATATTATAGCGATACAAAAGGACCGAGACTCGAAAGAGCATGACATCCGAGTACTAATGGATAATAGCATCGCCTGAATGGCAGCTGAATAATAGGTGAGCATGGTCCAGGAACCTCAGTATAAGATACAGGAAAGGTGGAGAGAATGCGAGAAAAGCTGGGAGAAGATCAATCGGGATATGGAAAACATTGGCCTACCAGAATTCGGCACACCAAAAAATTTCACCGATTTGCATGACATAGTCAAACGACATGCAGAGCAAGACTCGACATGGGAGCCAAATATATCACAGATTTCAAGTATGACTCCAGATCAATTAAAGAAGTTCATGGAGCACCCAATGAAATCCCTCGTAGTTCTCCAATGCTTAAGTGTCAAGCTCATCAGGTATAGAGAATGAGCAGTGGAGATAAATGAAGTCTTCTCTGCACCTTTGGATCGACATAGGTTTCCCTATGCAAACACATGCGAAGACATTTTCTTCAAATGGGCGGAGTATGAGAGAAATCATCCACTATAGTAAAAATCGGATGATCTCAAGAGAATGAGGAGACAAAGTCTGCCATGTGTCAATTTTTCTTTACTTAACACAACTTTTAGCAATTATTTTTAGCTTAGTGATCCTTTATAAATAGGGATATCGACCTTGTGAAAAGGGTCGATGGTTTTGGGAAAGACCCTCTTTTTTTAGAATTGTAAAAGAATTATTTCTGTGCAACTTTAATTAAGAAGTTCTGTTTAGAACCAAAGACAATTTTTTTCATCTGAAGCGTCAACTTGATTGGATCGAGGAGGGATTGTTTCCGTCTTCGAGTTTGATTATGTTGCTGTATTGAGTAAGAGTTGTTATATCTATTGTTAAGTTATCTTTCAATATGTTAATGTTTAAGCTATTATTAGAGTTCTTTGCATTTCAATAAATAACAATAGCATAAGATAGGATCACTGAGAAAGACACAATCACAAGAGACACATAATTTATCCTGGGAAATCCTAATGGGGGATAAAACCCAACAAAACTTACTTATTATAGATAGCCAATACAATGCCAAGAGATAACTCAAACAAATACAAAAAGTCCTCTCCCAAAGATGCACCTCTCTCTCTCTCTCTCTTCTTCAACTGCAGCTCCGAAACTTGTCTCTCAATGAACAAGTGAGTGTGTATCTAACTGAGGCGCTAGCCTCCTTATTTATAAAACAATGGCACGCGTGGAGGTGTCTTTTCACTAGCAGGGCCGACTTCTCCTTCTAGGTGGTTATAACCACCTTTAGTATATTCTGGGGCCTCTTTAATATATTCCGGGGCCGACGTCTTCTTCTGCCTATTACAATTATATTTTGACCAATCCTCAAAAGGACATTTTGTCCTTTACAATAGACGACATGATCAATCCGCAATGGAGATTGATCCAATGAATAATATATCAATAATAATTAGAATACACTTTGCAGTTACATTATTTCAACACTCCCCCTTAACAAGAAGGGTATTCTATAACAACATCAGGCGAGAGAGAGGACTGCATCATCAACAACATCAATAGGACAACATCATCAATATCATCTTGGAACAATGACTGGCGTATCTATAAATCATTGGAAGTTTTCTCATCGACAACATCGTCATTCTCAAAGGAATGCAATCATCATCTGCATCAATATGGATTAGTATAAAACTAATACATCATCATCACAGCACGAGGCTAGCTCATCATCACAATACTGGATTGGCTTTACGTCACAACTATCAAGCTGGAAGCACAATACTTGTCTTGCTTTACATCACAACAATCAAGCTAGAAGCAAGATACTAGACTGGATTTACGTCACAACTCTCAAGTTGGAAGCACAGTACTAGTCTCATCTCATCGTCTTGCTTTATGTCACAACAATCAAGCTGGAAGAAAGATACTAGAATGGATTTACGTCACAACTGTCAAGCTGGAAGCACAGTACTAGTCTCATCTCATCGTCTTACTTTACGTCACAACAATCAAGCTGGAAGAAAGATACTAGACTGGATTTATGTCACAACTGTCAAGATGGAAGTACAGTACTAGTCTCATCTCATTGTCTAGCTTTACATCACAACAATCAAGCTGGAAGAAAGATACTAGACTGTCTTTACGTCACATCTATCAAGCTGGAAGCACAGTACTAGTCTCATCTCATTGTCTTGCTTTACGTCACAACAATCAAGATGGAAGCAAGATACTAGATTGGCTTTACGTCACAACTATCAAGCTGGAAGCACAATACTAGTCTCATCTCATTGTCTTGCTTTACGTCACAACAATCAAGCTGGAAGCAAGATACTATACTGGATTTACGTCATAGCTATCAAGATGGAAGAACAGTACTAGTATCATCTCAACAATACTCCCCCTTTCGAGGAAGGTCCTTTCAGACTATACCAAGCTTATCCTGAAAGTGCTCAAACTTTACATGAGATAGAGGCTTGGTCAACACATCAACAACCTGTTCATCCATGCTAATGTACTGGAGCTTTAGGGATCCTCTCTGCACCATGTCATAGATGTAATGATATCGGATCTCTATGTGCTTCAAACTGTCATGGAATACATGATTCTCTGTCATCTTTATGCAGCTTTGGTTGTCACATAGGATCATGGTTGCTTCCATCTCTAGGTCAAATAGACCAGTCAACAACTTTCGAAGCCATATGGCTTCGCAGCTAGCAGAACACGCAACAATGTATTTTGCTTCCGCTGTGTTGAGAGAAATGCTGGATTGGTTCGTACTCTGCCATGAGATCATGACTGATCCCAAACTGAAACAACATCCTGAAGTGCTCTTCCTATCAGAGACACTTCCTGCCCAATCTGAATCAGTGTACCCACTCAATGTGAAATCATGATCTCCATCATAACTGAGACCACA
>SNQJ01S0105193.1:0-14985 GCA_010110895.2 Picea sitchensis
AACCCACCATGCTCATTTAATTCGTCATACCAACCATCACTCAAGTCAAAGAAGGTATTTAATGCTTCTAGATATTTTGTATGCAATGGTATTTAATGTTGTTTTTTAATGAGACGTTAAAAGTGTTAGTACGATGATGGGATCGAGGTATTCAGAATTGTTTTAGGGGTGTCTTTCATATTATTCATTTTCATTGAAAAATCTAGAATTCTCTCTGCAGACGATGATTAGGGAGCTTTTTGGCTTCCACTCGAAACGATTCCCATCGCATTCGTTTACTATTAGCATAGATTGCTTATACCAAATTTCCATGGCATCTCCTCTACTTCGTCGAGCTTGGCCTCCATGGTAAGTAAAACTCTTTTTCTTTGGATTTGTGAAGTGTAGGTGGAGACTAAGTTTAGTTAGTCTGACATTTTTGTGTTTAATGAACTCTGCATTTTAAGGGTTATTTGTTTGGTTTATTGTGTTATCTGCGATTAAAAGGTTAATATTTTGGTTGATATGTTATTTTCTGTGTTTTCCAATGTTCTCTTCTACGTGAGGCTTCGTATCCTCTTAAAACCTTTGGGCGTTAAGCCCAAGTTTTTCGTAGTAGAACCTCTCCTTAACAAAACCTTACTTCAACTTCTTCTTCAAATTAAACTCTGTGAATTTTTCCTTTGATTTCTCTAGTGTCGAATGACATAGCCTTCATGGCAAGTTTGGTTGAATAAACATTCTATACTTGTTTAATATTGTCGTTTAACTCCAAGAATTCTTCTATAAAGGGCCCCTATAATACAGGTTTTTTTATTTTTTATTTTTATTTTTATTTATTTTTTATTTTTTATTTTTAAATAAACTCAGAAACTCTTCATTTTTTTTTATTGTTGTCTTTAGACTTTGCGAGGTATTAGTTTCACATGGTTTGAATTTGGTATTCAGTTCTACGTAATTTAAATTCACTCAATTAGTTAGTGCGTTCTTTTGCTTCATATATTATATTATTATATTCACTTGAAATACTTTGGCTATGAAAATTAATGATGGGTCCTTCTAATGCAAGGGAAAACATCAAGTTAAAGGAGGTAATCTAGGGTTCAAGTACCAAGTCAACCTCTTCTAACTTTATCTCCAGTTCTCGATTCACCACATGTAACCAAAATTTTTCTTTGATTTTTATTCTCCCAGTTTGGTATGAACTTTAATTCTTATCTCAAATGTAATTATTATCTCTGAAGAAATATTGGCAGTTAAACGTTTCCTCTACAGGTAAAGACTCTAGTAATACAGACCTTATGGGTCAACAAAAACCTCAATGCACAGAGGTAATCTATATTTTCCAGTAATAAATTCTTAATGCAAAAATTATACTAATTCTATATTGATCGATTGTGTTCTTTGTTTTCTACAGGTTATGTTGGATTACTAAGAGGGGGGGTGAATCCGTAATAGACCAATTTAATCCTTTTTAACCATATAATCCAAATGTTATATCAATGTAGCATTATCATCCAATAACTGTAGAGTAAATAAGCAATGAACAAGTGAACAATCATACACATACACAGTACACCCGTGTTTTATGTGGAAACCCAAAGCGAGAAAAAACCACAAAATGTTTCTTATATGTCTTGAAGAATTACATTCATTGGAAGCATAAACTTCCTTTGTTTTCTAGCTGCAACTAAAAGGAGGCTCCAACACCCTAGTTTCTCAGGCTACAACCTGAGGGAAGCTCCAACTCCCCTATTCTCTGGCTACAACTAGAAGGAGGCTACAACCCCCTATGTTCTCCAGCTACAACCGGAAGGTGGATACAATCACTTGTCCTTGCCCCATCCAACCTCCATGAAGTAGAAGTAGAATGATGAGACCATTGTCACACTATCATTGCGAGATATACCATTGTACAACTGTATCAACCTATACCACTGACCTGTATCCAACCTGTACAACTGCCCTGAAATCAATCTGTACCTAAATTGAACATGCATAAACAAAAATACAACAGGTACATGACCTGTAGTGCTGCAACACGCATATGTAATTCCAAGAATTTCATTGTCAACCCTTTGTACTACCTCATACTTTAGCAACTTCAGATGTATCAATGAGTACTTGCAATAAGCCTCACACAACAAAAGATATTCAATGTGTTCAAGTGTGATTAAATGAGAGAGCCTTTCCTCTTATTTATACTTTAATGTAGAATCTCACTTTCCTTATTTTAGGGAGATCTCCATTAACTTAATTATTTAATAATTTCTTTTGCAAACACTTTGACTTTTTGGGGCTTCTAGATGACTCATGAGGGTCCTCCAACTTCACATGGCCATAACTCTCTAATCGTGAGGAGTTATGTGATGTTCCACATACCACCGGAAACGACATGACAAACACTATCTATCTAGGATAGTTTCATTGAAAAATTCATTAAACTTCATCTCATTATTCCTCAATTAAGCATGGTTTCTCTAACCATACTTCTAGTATAACTCAATCTGCAAAGCGTCTTCTTGTGAGGGATTTCACCATAAGGGGACCACTTTGGAGTTCATCTATTTGTACTTCTTATCAACCATGACAAAACAATAATGAGTCATATTTACATCAATCAAACTTGGGTCCATTACCCAAACCTTTGTGCTACCAGACTTTCTTCAATGGTTGACATCAATGAAAACCAACCTTAATCAACAATCTCCCCCTCTGTCATTGATGACAACATTCCGATGTAATACTGAAATCATGTCATGCAATACTGAAGTCATATCACTCATGCTCCCGCTGGAACCATGCCTCTGTCCTCTGCATCTCTGTGACCATTTCTCCCCCTGGAACCATGCCTCTGTCCCCTGCATCTGATAAATATTTTCCCCTTTGTCATCAATGGAAAAGGTATCTTTCCATCCAGGGTTGCTCCCCCTAATTGAATTGTCTTCTTTATGGTGCTTCCTCATGTACATCTAAGACATATAAGATAAGCATTCAAAAGCATTCATTTTGGAGTAGAAATAACTCCGAGTCTCTGGAGAAGATACTCAAAGGATTCCCGTGGAAATGGTTTTGTAAAGATGTCTGCCACTTGTTCTTTTGTTCCCACATACTCAACTATGATGTTATTTTATGTAACCTTTTCCCATAGAAAGTGATACTTGATTGGAATGTGCTTCATCTTGGAGTGCATCACTGGGTTCTTTGAGATACTGATGATGCTTTTATTATCAAAATAAATTGGAATGGGCTCATCATACTCAACCTGTATATCTGTCAGAGTTTGTTTCATCCAAAGAACCTGTGTACAACATGTTGTTGCTGTAATATACTATGCCTTTGCTGTAGATAGAGATAATGATGATTGTTTCTTGCTTAGCCATGATACTAAACACTCACCCAAGTAGAACGTTGCTCCACTGGTGCTTTGTCGGTCATCAATACAACTTGCCCAATCTGCATCTGTGTAGGAAATAAGTGATATATCCTTTCCTTTTGGATACCATAATCCAACCTCTTATGTTCCTTTGAGATATCTGAAAATCCTCTTCATTTCTAATGCATGTGATTTCTTTTATGCTGCTTGAAATCGTGCCACATGTCCAACTGCCTACATTACATCTGGTCTGGATGTTTTCACATATAGTAGGTTACCAATCATTGACCTGTATTGCCTCTTATATATAGACTTTGAATCATCATCTTTGCTCAACTTGCAATTGGTTTGCATGGGAGTGATCACTGGTTTGCAATCTTCCATTCCGAACCTCTTAAGCATTTCTTTGATATACTTGGTTTGAGAAATAAAAATTCCTTGGTTGCTTTGACGTATCTGATGTCCTAGAAAGAAGGATAGTTCTCCAAGTAATGACATTTCAAATTCATTCTGCATGTCTTTTGCAAATCTCTAGCTTAATTCACCTTCATTCAACCTCTAAGCATTTCTTTGATATATACTTGTTATTTGAGAAATAAAATTCCTTGGTTGCTTTGACGATCCTCTCTGTCCTGTAAAGAAGGATAGTTCTCCAAGTAATGACATTTCAAATTCATTCGTGATATCTTTGTAAATTTCTGTTTAACCCTCATCATCACTCATGTTAAGAACCAAATACCATTATAGCATAGAAAAACCTCCTAGTATCCTCAATGCCTTAGAAAAGATAATTTCGATAATAAGCTCTTTTTGAGGGGGGAAACCTACTTTTACCCCACTTAAATGTTCGGGTACAAGATGATTCAAATGAAAATGTCTCCTTGGTATATATATAGAGACTAGGAGGTATACTATAACTAATGGCCTAAAGTCGGTATAAGCAACAAATAACATTGCTCAATATAATATGCCCCACTATGGCATGACAATATTAGGGCTTAACATGCCCCTCCCTCAGACAAGTTGTCCGTAACGCTTGAGTAACCCTGGACAAGCCAGAGTAAAAGACTCATCTTCCCATGGAATCTTCAATGATAGTTTCCTCCATTTAATGAGAGATACCTAAATTGATCTATTCCTCAACTGGATAATTCTTGTGTCAATGATGTATTTCAGGTTCCAATATGATTTTTCCTCATCAAGTTTCTTTTGCAATATAGTTTGAAATCGGATCTTGTCGCCTATAACCTTCTTTTACATGAAACATGGAAAACTGGTGTACTAGTGAAGATGCAGAAGCTCTTCAATTTGTATGCCATAGTACCAATTTTTTGCAACACCCTATAAGGGCCATAGTACTTTGGTGGTGATAATTTATTATCCTTCTTGGCTTGCTTGAGGACACCGTTGTATGGTTGTGGTCTTAAAAACACCCAATCCCCACTTCAAAACTTCTACTAATGATGTTGATCCTGCTTGTTGTTTCATGCGATATGTGCCATGGTCAGTTGTCCTTTAAGATTTGGAGAACTTGTTGTTGATTCTCAATGTGATCTTCCACTACTTGAACTCGCTTGTAGATTTTCTTTTTAGAGGCAAAGCATGTAATGAGGGTGGTATCCTAATGCCATAAATGGTGTCATTTTGTCACAGTATGAAAGGAAGTGTTATACCCACCATTCCGCCAAGGGTAAACCATTTTGAACCATTGTGTTTTTTATCGTATAGACAGCAACTTAAGGTAGCTCTTCCAAACATTTGTTCACTATCTCGGTTTGTCCATCAGATTGGCCGAGGATGATGGGATGAGCTATGAACCAATTGAGTACTCAAACAAGAAAATAATTGGCTCACAAAATGTCCAAAGGAAGGATAACTGTCACTTACAATAATCTTTTGGCTGCCATGTAGCTTTGAACCATCTCCATGAATGCAAAGGAAACTGCATCAGCTTTGATGGGATGAGAGAGAGTACACAAAAGTGTGCACTTGGTCAGTGTATCAAAATCACCATGATGACACTCTTTCCTTCGCACTTTGTAACCCGTGATGAAATCCATGGAAACCCCCTCCCAACAATTTGGGATGGATAATGGTTGTAAAAGACCAAAGGGTCTTAGTTGTTTCCACCTTTTATTTTGTTGGCACACCAAACATTTTGCAACAAACTCTTTGAACATCAGTTTTTAAGGCCATCCTAAAAATCCTTCTTGACCCTATGGTAGTGGTTTTCGTGTCTCGAAAGTGCCCACTCCAATGAGAGAGGTGCAATTCCACAGTAATCTTTTGTTTGAGTTGGGAGTTCTTACATAAATATGTTTATCTTTTGTACCATATAGTGAATCATTTTCCATGTAAATGTATCTGATGCACTGAACTGGGCTGCAACCCTTGAATGAGAGTCCACACTTTTTCATCATTCTTCCATTCATCCCTTTGCTTCTATTATCCAATCGGGTTGATGATCGAGATAGCATAAAGAAAGGCCTCAGTTTTTGATTCATCCTTTCTTGAGAGTGCATCTGCCACAAATATTTTCTCTTCCCCTTTTTATAGAGACAAATTCAAAATCATAACCTAAATATCTTGGTTACCCATTTTTGTTGTTCTTCCCAAGATAGTCTTGTTCCAAGAAGAAGCATTTAAGACTATCATGATTTGTTTTGACCTTGAAGTGCCTACTTATTAGGTAAGGTGATTCCATTTTCAATGTAGTATTGCTATCATTTCTCTCTCATAAATGGGTTTTGTGGGGTCCTTTTCCCTTGAGTGGTCGATCACTTTCAAAAGGTGTGGGCCTTCCTTCTTGCATTAGGGACAATGGCTCAATTCCATTTCCTAAGGTATCACAATCCACAATAAAGGTTTTGTGAACTCGGAGTGGTCAAGACATGAGCTACACATCACCTCTTTAAGTTGTTCAAAAGATTTAGTTGCCTCCTCGGATTCCGCTTTAAAATGCATCCTTCTTAGTTAGTGTCGTTAAATTTGTTGCTATTCCATATAGTTTCTCAATAAACTTATGTAGTAACCTCACAAACCCAAAAATCCTCTAAGACTTTTAATGTTTTGGAAATTGGCCACCATCATGGCCTAATCTTGTTAGGTTCTACTCCTACACCTTTCATGAGATACAATATGACCCAAATACTTCTACCTCCCTTTACTCCAATAAAACATTTGGATGAGCATATAATTGTTGGTCCTTTAGTAGTTGTAGCACCTTGTCAACATGTCACACTACGATCCTCCCAAGACTTTCTATATATTAGTATATCATAAAAATACTAACACATATTTTCGAAGGAAGGGTTTGAAAATGGAATTCATCAACCCTTGGAATGTGGAAGGTGCATTTGTAAGGCCAAAAGTATGACCAAAAATTCATAATGGTCTTGATGAGTTCTGAATGTTGTTTTGGAGATATCTTATTCCTTCATTCTGATCTCGATGATGTAATTCCAACATCCAATTTTGTGAAATAAAATAGATTGCTCCAGTATGTAGTTCATCTAACAATTCATCAAATGATAGGAATGGGAAACTATCTTTAATAGCGACCTGCTGAGCTCTCTATAACTGGACACATACACCGAACTATCTCTTCTTGAATACCACAATACTAGTGCAGTAGTAAGAACTTTGGCTAGGGTTCATAATGCCAGCTCCTAAATATCTCTTTCAACCATGTGTCTACCACTCTTCTCAAGTGTAAGTGTATTCAGATATTCGATGTTAGAGAAAGTTACCCTGTGAATTGATGAATTTCATGATTATGGTTTCGAGAGGGTGGAAGACCTTGGGGAATATATTCAAATACTTTCAACAATGTTTATCAATGATCCTTTAGAGATCTCGAGGGAATAGATGGCTTAGATGTTTGACATCTAGTGAGCATAGTTGTGCAATAACTTTGATGCCCTTTTCAATACTCTTGTCCCCACAAGTGGTTTCTATCACCTTACCGGGTTTCCCTGTGAATACCTCTAACTCACTCTTTTCTTTCCAATGAAAAATTTCATGAAAGTTCTTAGAAATTAAAAGCCACTATTCCTCAGCTAATGATTACAACCATTGGATTCCTAGTATGTCATCAAAACCACCCATATAGAAATCATTGAATTATTCCATAAATATATCTCCCCTATAGTAGATTTTCACCCTATTGCATTTTCCTAGCAATTGATAGTTCCTCCATCCACCCTATTTTGAACTAGATATACAAATCAATGGAGATCTTTGGCTAATTGATAGTTAGAATGAAATTATGAAAGTACGATTCAATTAGACTATTTACCTTTTTTTTATCCTTCTGATCTTGAGGGCTCTGAGGAGCAAAGGATTCTAGCCAATGCATTGGCATGATATCAGAGTCAACTCTTCAGATGTAATTACTTCATTTCATCTTGAGATGGTTCTGTTCTTGTTCTTCTTCCTACAATCTATGTAGAATACTCTTTCACCACAATTCTATGTCCCCACTGCATTCTGTCATTGCCACCAAAGCATAAACCTTTTTGCTTTCTTTCCTCCAATTATTGCTGTCCCTGTAGGTTGAGGTGTTTAGAAGAAGGAGCATTGTTCTCTCTATAGATGTTAGGATTGGTCCTCTCTAGTAGCCATATAGCTATATTTTTACTCTTCTTTCAACGTTTCTTGCCACCCAAATGCATTCTCCAAATGATTTGGGTTTCCAAAAGCATGGTAACCTCATGTTGAATGTTAATCCTTTAAAGTTCCTAAGTGAAGCATCAATCAAGTGCTCATCTGAATATCGACAATTTCTATTCAATCTTGGAAGTTCTAAATGTGCTCGTAACTGAACCCTTTTGCTTAAAATTTATCAATTACAAGAAGGTATTGTCTTTTGTATCCTATAGTAAGCATTATTTCTTCCTAGGGGTACTATCCATGATCAGTGATTTATAGAAATAAAGCTATCATACTATATATAAAATTGATTAGGTTCTAAATATAAAGAAGTAATTGTGACATTTTGTGTATGTGGCACATTATGAGATCAAAGAATTGTTCCATCCTAGGTAGTCCATGTGATTGGGTCCTGCCATCAAACTTCCTCATATCAATCTTAGGGAACGGGCTGGTCTTCAAACCAAAGTTGAGTTTCCCATTCTGATTCACCTTCCTTGTGTCCTCACATCATGAATTTAATGGGATGCATTTTCACTTCAAAGGTCTTCCTGCCATGTAATTTTTCACTTCCATGATCTCCTCTTTTAAAACATCCATCTTAGTATCCAACTTCTAGCTTCATTGAATCTATCTTAGTATCCAACTTAGCTTCCATTGAATCCATCTTCTTTTGTAGAAGTTCATTTATGTCCCTCACGATATCTTCCTTCACCTTCATCAAGAGTCCGCGTAGGATTTTCCGAGGCTTAGTTGGTGTAGAAGTTCCTTTTGGTGGCATATACAAGTATCACTTTTGAACCTTGATTTGAGTGTCTTGTTAGACAATATTTCTTATGTTATATCTCCCAATTTTCAACCCTTCTGCATGAAACTTTATTTTTATGTAGTTCTCTAATATTTCTTTTCTACAATTCCACAGCCCTGACAAAATTTATGCCATGGAATTACTGTGAACTTCCCCAATAACTTTTGTTTATTTTGTCCTTTCCAGAGATCTCATCAAAGAAGGCTCACATAAAATAATTGATAAAAATTCTTGAAACTCGCACTGTAAAATAATTTCTCTCCAAAGACTATCCAATTTGTATCAAACAGTAGTCCCACTCAATTCTATACTGCAAGAAGTTGGTGATTATTTTAATTCGAAATACCCTCTTGAGAGGATCTACCAGACACCTATCTTACATAAAGTGCATCTGGCATAAATTTAAGATGACCCAGAAACTAAAATTTTTACCAAATATACCTTACTAATTTATATATAAATAGCTCCCAAAGTTCAGTATGAAACACGGGAAAAGTTTTTATAGTGAAAAATACGCAATGCCTGCCTTCTGTGATGATTCTAGAACCATATCTTTGGTAACGGTCAGATCTCAAAAAGCATAAGGCCCTGAGTTAAATTCTTGAACCCAAATACACTTTTTGATTCATCATCATCATCTGGTACTAAATATCCTTCTGCCGCTTTTCTGAAACGTTGTCTAAAAAAAGTTATAGTGAAAATTCCAAGGTGCATTAGATGTAGCAAATCTAAAACCCCCTGGGCACCTTGAGCTCCCAGCACCATATGTTTAAGAACCAAATACCTATATAGCATAGAAAACTCCTTAAAAGTACTCTTCAACACCTTTGAAAAATACACTCTTTAGATAATAATAAGCATCTTCGAGGGGCAACCTCCTTTACCCCCTTTAAATGCGTTCTACAAGATGATCTAAAATGAAAATGTCTCCTTGGTATATATAGAGACTAGGACGTATACTCACATAACCATTCAGCCTAAAAGCTTCCATATAAATAAATAATATTACTAATATAATATGCCCCAATTATGTGGTAATGAGCCAATATTAGGCCTAACATCACTTACAAAAATAATACCATCAACATAAACTTCAATTAATAAAATACCATCTTGGATTCTACCTTGAGGTTGTTGTATGTACTTCCTTTTCCAAACCCCGCCTGCTAGATGATTCAGCCTAGAGTACTCATGCTCTAGGAGCTCACATACAATGCTCATTTAATTTACACTACACCGCGTCAAATATTAACCCAAATTTTATGGTTGTTCAATGTAGATCTTCACAAGTTCCCATTTACAAAAGCTGATTTTATGTCCATATGCCACACTTTAATATTTTGGAGCATGTATAAGCTAAAAGCAATCAGATTGCTTCCTTTCCTCGCAATTGAAAAAATCTCTTCAAAGTCGATTCCTTCAACTGCATATCCCTACATACCAATCTAGCTTTGTTCCTCAGAACTTGTCCACTTTCATTTAATTTATCTCGCATAACCTACTTTGTGCCGACATATTTCTATCCTTTTGGTCTTTGGAACCAATTTCTAAGTGTTATTTTTTTCTATTTGATCCAACTATTCATCCATGGCATTATTCCAAAATCCATCCTTCCTGGCCTCTTCAAAATGGGTTGGTTCAATTGTAGATGTGAGTTGTGCTGCTTGTTTTGGTGAACACATTCTTCTTCTAATCTCAACTCCTGCATCTTTGTTTCCTATACTCTGATCTGAAGGATGATCCTTATGTACTCGTCTGCTAGGTGTCTCTTTTGGAGTCACTTCTTTTGATGTAAACTCTCCTTCTATCAGGATCATCTTCATCTTCCCCTTCTTTCATCTCTTTATGTTTCTTCTTCAGAAGTTGTTCCATTGACTCATTTTCTTTTACCCTTGTTCACCTCTTTCATCAATTGCTACATTGATGCTTTCTACAACTTTACGACTAATATCAAGTTGTAACACTTGTATGCTTTCCTTTTGTACTTGAGTGTAACCAACAAGTATTCCTTTGTCCACATGAGATTTGAACTTCCCATTCTGCCATCTTCTCTTTGATGTAGCATTTTCTTCCAAAACTGCGGCCTACATTTACCGGTCTTCCTTTCCATAACTCAAAGGGAATTTTGCTGCTAGTTATGAGAATTAATTTGCTTTGAATGTGAATTGTTGCATGTAATCGCTCGTAATCCAAATATATCTCACAATTTAATCCATTATCTTTGTTCGAGCCGTTTCTTGTACTTTCATGTTCTTCTTTCAACAACTCTATTCTGCTGAGGTGTTGAGGTGTCCTAGAAACAAAGAAAATCCTTTTTATTCCATGACTGTTGCAGTAGTCCATAAATTCCTTTGAAGTGAACTCTCCTCCATTATCAGATATCAAGCATTTGATTTTTTAATCCATTTCATTTTCAACCATTTCCTTGTAGATATTTAAGTTTTCAAAATCTTTTGACTTATTCTTGAGAAAGAAAACTGCAATCATTCTTGTATAATCATCAACTAATAACATAAAGTATTTCTCACCTTTTAAACCCTTTTTTGTAGTTGGTCCAACTAGTCAGTATGTACAATTTCTAATGGTCTTGTCGTTGAATATTCCTTTTATTTGAACTTGGTTTTTGTTTGCTTTCCTTGTTGACAATGCTTGCATAAAGTGTTGGTTGGTTTCGTGATCTGGGGAATTTCTATGACTGCTTCTTTTTTGCTGAATTTGACAAGGTTATCAAAATGTATGTGACCCATTCATCTATTCCATATCCAACTTTCATCTTCATTTCCTAGACAACACTTTTCATTTCCAAATTCACTTAACACATATATGTTGCTTGAATTTCTCACAGCTGTAGCAATCAATTTTCCTGAACCTTCTTTTCTTATCTCACACTTTTTTGAATCGAAAGTAAATTTATGACCTTGGTCACACATTTGACTCACACTTAGAAGATTATGTTTCATATCTTCTACTAATAGAACAATTTTTTTCCTTTGTATTCTTGTTCCCAACTCTGACTGGGCCTTTTCCAATAATTTTAGCCGAATCATCATTTCCGAAGGAGACTAATCCATATCTTTCCTTTCTCAATGTAAGAAACCTGTATCTATCACCTGTCATGTGTTTTGAACAACCACTGTCAACATACCAACCACATTTCTTCTGCTTAGCTTGTAGAGTGAGTGTGCATTCTTCATTGTTGTACTAATTATGCTTTCTTATGCATGTCCTTTTCTGAGGTTCATATATGTGATTGTTGTTGTTCTGTTGTGGTTCTCTAGGAGGGATTGTCATTCTGCAATCTTTGGCCATATGTCCAAAGTTGTTACACTTGTCACATTCCACTTCAGTGCTCAATAATTCAAACCTGTTGTAACTTCTTCTCCGTGTTTCACTAGGCCTTCTTGGATAACCCTTTTGTGTATGACTTTCAAAGTTGTTTACGTTCCTGTTGTTAGCTTTGCAATTTATAGCTTTATGTCCAAAATCATTACATGCATAACATAAACCAAAAAAGATATTTTGATACCTTGGAGTTGAAGGTATTATGAAAGGAGGTGCTCTTATGAATCCTTCTTCTTCCTGAGATCTATCTTTTTCTGTCAGTCGTTGATTCTGAAATATAAACCTTCTCGGTGGAGGAGTGTCCCTATAATTTTATCTATAGACCTTCCTATCCCCTTTGATTGTTTCTGCATACTTTTTTGGATATGTTTCTTGTTCTGTTGTTTTGGAGTTTGATCCCTTTTCTGTCTAATTGTATCCAAGTCCGGATTTGTCATGATTAGGCCTTTGACTGCTGATAATGTCATTCAAAACTTTTGAGTTGTTCTGCATATTTTTATTTTGAAGATCCTTTCTTAATGTAACAATTTATGCTTCTAAAATTTCAATGATCCTGTCTCTTCCTTCTATTTGTTCCTTAAGTGCTTCTTCAATTCTTTTATCTTCTTCAATTTGAACCTTCAAATTTGTGATCATTTGTTCTAATTCCTGAGTGTCTTCTTTCTTTTCTAGTTCCACTTGTAACTTCTTGTTTTTCCTCTTTTCTCTTCTCATAACTTCTATGGCACTCATCAATTCCTCTCGATAGTCAACTTCTGCCTCTTCAATTTCTTCTTCGGCTTCTTCATATTCTACTTCAAAGTATTCTTTATCAGATTCTTCTACTACCATGAATATAACTCTTTTTGTCTCACTCTCACTGACTTCATCTTCATCTGATGATGAGATGTCTTCTTTGGTGCATAAACATTTCTTGAAAACTTTCTTTGCGATTCTTTTTCCTTTATATGTTTGTTTGTTTTTTGAGTCACCTTCATCATTTCTATTTTTCTTATGAGGACATTTGTTAGCAAAATGACCAATACCATCACAATTAAAACAAATTAAATGAAGCTTACCTCTATACCTAACGTCGGTTCCCTTGTTCAGTCCTTTGACAAAGTTGGCCAATTCTTCATCATCTTCCAAGACGTCACTATTGCTATTATGTTCTTTTTCTTGTTGCTTTCCCTTTTGATTTGATCTTTTGGATGATTTGAATGCTACTTCTTTTACATCTGGATTTTCTTATTCAGTTCTCATTTCATATGATGTAAAGATTCCATGTAATTCATCCATGCTTATTGAGTTTAGATTTGATCTTTCTTCTAGTGATGATATCTTAGGGTCAAATCTCATAGGAAGAGATCGTAGTACCTTTTGAACAATTATAGATTCGTTGATTTCTTCTCCCAATCCTATGATTGCATTTACTGTTTCATCGACTCACAAGAAGTAAGCTGCAATATTCTCATCTTCCTTCATCTTTAGTTGTTCGAACCAACCTCTGTAAGTTTGAAGCTTTGTTGCTTTGAATTTTGAATCCCCTTCGTAAATGTTTTGAAGTTTGTCCCAAATCTCTTTAGCGGGTTTATAATGTGCAAATTTGGTGAACATTATTTCACTAAGACCATTCAGAAGTGCATTTGTGGCTTTGGAATTATTATGACCGAGTTTCACTGCTTTGTCATTTGTTGGTGGAACTGTTGGTATTGTGTATCCATCTACAATTGATTTCCAAATTTCAAATCCTTGTGCCTGTATATATGTCTTCATCCTTATGCTCCAAAATTCATACTTATGTCCATTAAACTGTGGTATTCCATTTTTATACAATTTGTTTCTCTTCGTGATCTACCTTTCAGTGGTTAAAATGATTTCTGAAGGAACCCTCTCTGATACCAATTGTTAGATTACTGAGAGGGGGGCGAATTAATAACAGAGCAATTAAATCCTTTTTAACCATATAATCCAAGTGTTATATAAATGTAGCATTATCATCCAATAACTGTAGAGTGAATAAGCAATGAACAAATGAACAATCATACACATACACAATACACTAATGTTTTACGTGGAAACCCAAAGCGAGAGAAAACCACAAAATGATTTTTCTTATATGTCTTGAAGAATTACATTCATTGGAAGCACCAACTTCTTTCTTATTCCAACTGCAACTGGAAGGAGGCTCCAACCCCCTAGTTTCTCATGATACAACCTAAGGGAAGGTCCAACTCCCCTATTCTCTGGCTACAACCCCCTATGTTCTTCGAATACAACCGAAAGGTGGCTACAACCACCTATCCTTGCCCCTTACAACTGCCCTAAATTAGAAGTAGAATGATGATATCACTATCACACTATCACTGTGAGATATACCACTGTATAATTGTATCAACCTGTTCCACTGACCTATATCCAACCTGTACAACTGCCCTGTAATCAATCTGTACCTGAACTAAACATGTATCAACAAAAATAAAATAGGTACATGACCTGTAGTGCTGCATCAAGCGTATCTATGCACCCTATCTATTATGTAGCCCACTTATGTATGCAACCAAACTGTTATGCATCCTGCGTATGCCTTCTGAAAAACTAGGGTTTCTTTTCTCTTGCAAACTTCTGACCCTCTGTAAGTTATTTCACATAGATTTGTAACATGTCACTATATCCAGACTGTAACTGTACCTTGTGCATGCATCCTCATACATAACCTTTACCCAAAGCATATATCTCTCTCTCTAGTCATGTTCCATATAGGTGTGTGTAATCATGAACAAGTATAATCACCCTCACATGATCTAGTCATCAAACCCTTTCTGATATTCAGCCTCTCAATACATCAACC
>SNQJ01S0105193.1:28258-39993 GCA_010110895.2 Picea sitchensis
AAATATTTTCTCCTATTGTTAAGATGACTTCAACTAGGACTATTTTAAGTCTTGTGGTAGTAGAAGATTTGCATCTTGAACAATTAGATGTAAAATCAACTTTTCTCCATGGGTATTTAGAGGAAGAGATTTATATGCAGTAATCGCAGGGGTATGAGGTCAAAGGAAAGGAAAATTTGGTATGCAGGTTGAAGAAGATCTTGTATGGACTAAAGCAAGCTCCAAGGCAGTGGTATTTGAAGTTTGACCTCAGATCCAAAATATAATATGATATCACCCATGTTAAAGTCTCCAATATTTGCATTCAATTTGAACTCTCTATTTGTTCTTGTCTTCCTATGGACATGATTTAATGTCTTTTTTTATGGTTTCGTCTCTTCTTCAGGATTGTATTTTTCTAAAAAACCTTGTAACACTTATATAGATGTTTGATCATTCAATAACTTCAAGCAAGATACTAGAAAGTTTCTTAGATTACTTACCTTTTCTGAAGGCTGACCTTCACTGGTATGATCATATGGATGAGGCATATCATATACCGACACATCACATCATGGTTATTAATGCAGGAGCATCAGTCCATGTCAGTAGCGTGCCATCCAACCAACACATCCAGCACGCATTAATAGAGAAAGGGAGAGGCACAACCCTCTCAATTTTGAAATTTGAAATTTCAATAAATGTTGTAAGGCTTTTAATGATGGATCATGCCTTTGTACAGGTAGTGGTTGAGGTTTCCTTAAATGGTTACCTGCAGCTAATTCCAGATCAGTCATATCTGTGACATTCATTTATGTCATGTAGCCGTAGGATCCACTCTGTGATAGTGATATCTCAGAGGTGGTGGTTGAGGTCAAGCTCGAGAGAGCCCTCATTTTGTAAGAGAGAAGAAAATTAGAGTAGAGAGTCTCTAGGAGTAGAGAGAGTTAGGAGGAGGGGAGACCAAAGCAAAGGGATCTCGAGAGAAGGAGCTGAGACTTGTTACAGTCCAGCCTTTGTAAACACATCTTGTATACGCATTTCTGATTAATACAAAGAGCAGTTTTACCTTCCATGGATTGTTTGTATGTGTTTGCATGTGTCTATGCATTTCATGTTTTAATGCATAACTGGTGAAGCATTGCATAAGTTTCAATTTCTTCTCGTCTTTGAGTTTCCGAGTGAAAGGAGTGCACATAGTACGCAAGGTGTGCGTTGACAGAGGTGAGGTAACCTCAGGAAAGCTCAAGAGGGATAGCGTTGAACCTTCATCAGTAGAGGTGCAAGGAGTGCACAGGAAGGAACTCGGTTCCAAGTTCAGTAAGGAGACAGAGTCACTGAAGATTTTGTAGAACTCTGCCAAGAGGGCATCGAGCGAGTGCAAGGAGTGAACTGAGAAGAAATATCTTCCGAGTTATGAGATAAGGGAAGTGTCATTGGGAAGACACTCACAGGGTTACTGAACATCATGTAGGCTCAGCAAGGTGTGCTTAAGCGGGAACTATGTAAAGAAAGGCACAGAGAAGAAACAGAACTACTGAAGGTTCTATAAATCTCTATCAAGAGGGAATTGAGTGTGTGCAAGTTTTCACAAGAGGGGCTCTATTTTGAGTTTAGAGAGAAGAAGTGTCGAGGAGAGACATTGGCAGAGTTGTTAAACACTTTGTAAGCTCTGCAAGGTGTGCATTGAGCCGAAGAACGCCAAGAGGGCGTGAAGCATTTATTTACAATAAATACTTCGGATCTGAGTTTAGAAAATTAATCAATAGCACAAGGAGTGTGTGGCAGAAGACTTATTCTAAGTCCCGAAGCTCAAGAAGAATAGTACCTTTGCGCATAGAGCAACAGACAAAGGAGATTTCAGAATTTCGGCATTTTGGAGTTCGGGGTTTGGAGCGGCGAGAGATTGTGGATTCACTGCAGCATGAACTCTCGGCTCGTCAAATCCCGAAGTCTCATGCTCGGGTTATACTATTTCAGAGTTCGGGGATTGGAGGGGAAAAGGAATTGTGGAGTCGTTGCATCGCGAACTCCTTGTTTGCGAAATTACACCAGTCATTGGATCGGGAGCGCAGTGGCACGAGAGCTGTTGGATCCAGGATATGTGTATGGGGTTTATTCCCCGGGAGATGAGTAGAAGACTATATCTATGCCATCATATCTACCACAGAGGACCAATACCCGTCGGATCCAGAAAAGAGGCCCGAGGTTTAACCCTCGTAAGGGCAGAGGGGAGAGAGGACCTATCAAAGTCCAGAAATCATTTGGGACTGTCCATCTCAAAGGACGCGTGTCAAGAGATCCACACTTCAAGGATTCAGACACCGGGAGACCGAGAGTGAAGAGTCTCCAGAAATCACAAAAGGATAATTCGCAAAGACATTAGGGCAGTTCATCAAGAAGGCACGTGGCGAGCGGTCAAGGTTTTGGGGAAAGGCCTGAAAGATTTTGGTTCTAGGGGGACTGGTCCGTTGATCTCTCAGCAGAGGGATTTTGGCATTTTGGGAACTAGAAAGTTGATAGGTAGAGGACAGGAGGAGTCCTTATGATGCAGGAGCATCGCCAACTCATCAAGCAAGCCAACGCAGAAGCGGAAGACAGCTGGACAAGCAGCACAAATTTCGAAAACACTTTGGAGTTGTTGTGCAATATTAAATGTAACAATTTAATGAAGAGAACTTGTATATGGTAAATGGACCTTGAGTGGATTTATCTCATCCTTAGTAGATAGACAACATTTAAAATAGTTAATGCAGGTAGATAGATTTTTAATTCTAGATTAGACAGTTTCTAGAGCGCAAGAGGGAAACGGGATATAGACACCCTCATTGTGCATTTGTAATAGGATTAGAGATTGAAATCCAGGAAGAAAAAGAGCATGCAGAGAGATGTTTGAGAACACCCATGTACAGATATTTGAATTTATAGAAGAGATTGGTTCAAATTCATGGTTTTGTGTCTATTCTCTGTGTATTGATGCTGATATGCTTATGAATGTTTGCTTTCTGTTATACATTTGCTTTGATATGTTTTGTATATGATTTCATGTCTAAATTGAAGTCTGAGAGGATAATGGAATGAGTTTCAATTGTTTCTCTATCTGAGCCAGAGATTTCTGCAAGGAGTGCATTCGAAGTTGTCCGCAAGGAGTGCGTTGACAGAAGGCTTAGGTAGTTTAGATTTTGTTCGCATTCACCCATAGGTGCAGTTGGGCATAGGAGCCATGCAAGGAGTGTGCAGGCCAAGTGAAGTTCAAGGTCATGAACCTGAGTGCCAGCTGAAAGAATTATGTGGCAGGAGTGCGCAGATTCGAAGGGATTTCATCATTTAGATGTGTTGAAGGGTTGCTGCAAGGAGTGCGTGCAAGGAGTCCTTTTTAAGGGATCAAAGTTGCAATTAAGCTTAAGGAAGGGTAAGGTATTCAATCCATTTAAGGGAATCACAGAGTGTTGTGTCGCGAAACATTTGAACAGGAATCGTAAGTTGCGCACAGGAGGACGAGTTCCACGAAGGAGAAATTGGTTCATTTCGCAGAAATCGCTAAGCAGAGATAGACGATCGGTGTTCTCTGAGGAGGAGCCACGAATCTCCGTGGGCCGTAGGATCTTGCGAAGGTGTAAGGGAGATATGACGTCATATTTCCTATAGGCTAAAGGCTCAGGAGGGGGAGAGTTGTTGATCCAATTCGGTCAGGGCTGTTGGATCTACACGTACATCGGGCATCGGGGTTTCGTGGGTTGAAATCCTATGAATATAGCAACAAGAACTGAGAGATCGAAAAACATGATAGCCCAATGAGCTCAGAACTGTCCATCATTTGGGATGTGTGTCAGAATATCCAAATAAGTCAGGGTTCAGAGTATCGGAAGTTTCGAGGACAGGATACTCTTACAGCTTGGAATCGCGAAACGCGATATCCCGACGGGAGAGAGCAGTGTGGGAACACAAGAGTCGGAGTGGAAGACAGGTGGCACAAGTATCGGGGTTTCGCAGTGAGAAGTGTCGAAACATTGACATCAGGACTTGCGATTTCGTGAAGTCCGAAATCCCGATAGAAGTGACGGGAAGTTGAAGGGACAGCTCACGCGTGCGTCGGAGTTTCAGCGTATCGGGCATCAGGAGTCGGGGATACAAGTTGTTTGATATCGCGAGTAGAGAAATCGTGATAGAGGAAACCTCGATAGGGGAAAAGGTCAGTGTTGACTATTGTCGGGGTCAGAGTTTTGAGAATCCAACACTCGACCATTGGCCTCATGATAGCGCGAAGTCTGATTTCCCGATAGGAAAAAGGGAGATCAAGAGAGAGAGTTATGTGGGTGTAGATTTCCCGATAGGGAAATATAAGGACCGGTTAGTGTTCATCGGGCCGAGGAAGGAGAAGATCATGTGAGAGGATGTGCCCTGAGGAGCGCACCTGCGTCAGTTTGGTATCAGCGCACAGAAAGGTTAACTCTTTGCTTTCTATAGCAGAGAGAGGAGAATTCACCATGCTTCCCAGGAGAAGGGATGCACAGACATCCAATCTAGAGGATAGGGAAATGTCGTGAAGAAGAGGTCGACAGATGGCAGATCTAGCCATAGAGAGACAAATGCATGATCTTCGAGCTAGACTCAAAGACATGGAGATAGCTCAAAGATTCACAGCCAGTGCAGGGGATCTGAGTGATTCCGAGAGTGAAGTTGAGGTTGAACACGAAGAGGAAGTTGCAGCTGAAGATGCATCAAATGAGCGTTTGATCATAACTATTTCCAGGATAGGTGCAAGAGCAAAGATGGACATTCCAGTTTACGAGGGAAACTTGGATGCAGAGGAGCTTCTAGACTGGATTAGAGCTCTAGACACATACTTTGACTATGAAGATGTCGAAGAGGACAAGAAAAACAAGCATGTTGTCACACACTTGAAAGGACATGCAGCATTGTGGTGTGATGAACTACAAGCTGACAGACGCTGCAAAGGCAAGAAGAAGATCAAAAGTTGGGATCGAATGATCACGAAGATAAAGGACAAATTCATCCCCAGGGACTATCAAATTACTCTGTTCAGGAGGATGCAGAACCTGAGACAAAAGCTTATGACAGTAAAAGAATACACTGAGGAGTTCTACAGACTAAACATCAGAGCAGGTCATCGGGAGAGGGATGATGAGAAAGTGGTGAGATATATGAATGGTCTGAGATACAACATCTAGGATGAGATGATCATGGTAACCATCCGGATGGTGGAATATGCTTATCATATGGCTCTGAAAGATGAGGAGAAGCTGAGCCGAAAGCAGAGTCAGAGGGGTAAAGGCCGAAGTCATCCAAGAGGAAAATTAGTTTCCCAGGAAAGAACCCAAAATCCCAAAGACGACTGGAAGAAACCTCAGACTCGGACAGAGAGAGGTGGGGGTTCACAGAGAGGGAAATACGTAGAGCAAAGAGAGCAGCATAATGAGCAGAGAGGAGATTATGCTGACAACAATGCTTTTCCTCGTACCAGAGGCAAAGGAAGGGGAAGAGGTGGAGTAATCACATGCTTCACATGTGGAAAGAATGGGCACAAGTCTTATGAGTGTCCAAAGAAAAATAAGGACATTGGGGAAGCTCACATCGTTGAGGCACAGAGGCGGGATGTTGAGGCCGAAGACGCAGAAGGCGGAAGATCGTTGATGATGTGAAAAGTCCTTTTGACACCTAAGAAAGAGGTGGAAAATTTATTCCAAAGGACTAGACTTTTTAGGACTGCTTGCAAGACCAAGGACAAGGTATGCAAGGTCATTGTGGATAGTGGTATCATGGAGAATCTCATTTCTACGGAGATGGTAGAGAAGCTGGAGCTGGAGACGACTGATCATCCAAGCCTATATAGAGTTTTGTGGCTACAGAAAGGACACCAGGTAACTGTTACAAAACAATGCTTGGTTGAATTCAAGATAGGAGGATACAATGATAAGATATTATGTGATGTCATTCCTATGGGTGTTTGTCATCTATTTCTGGGTAAACCATGGAAGTATGACAGAAATGTGATTCATAATGGGAGAATGAACACATACACCCTAGAGAAGAATGGGAGGACACACATGTTGCTTCCGATAAAGGATAAGGAGGTGAAGCCAAAAGTAAGCAACATAGTACTTCTCATGAGTGGGAAGGAACTTCTTACAGAGGTTAAGAAGAAGTAGGATCCACAATTCTTTATGGTCAGGAAGCCGAGGATTGTTCTGACTAGCACAAGAGTGGATGATTTTCCAGAGGGGGTTCAGGAACTGCTGGAAGAGTTCGCTGACATCATAGTGGATGAACTACCTCGTTCATTGCCACCGATCAGGAGTGTGAGTCATCATATCGATCTCATACCAGGAGTTAGTTTGCCAAACAAAGCCATGTACAAATTGACATCGCAGGAGAATGAAGAGGTTAAGAGGCAAGTCCAAGCTTTGTTGGACAAAGGATTAGTCAGGGAAAGCTTGAGTCCATGTGATGTTCCAATAGTACTCAGTCTGAAGAAAGATGGAGGCTAGACGATGTGTACTGACTCAAGGGTGATTAACAAAATAACCATCAGGTATAGATTTCCATTGCCGAGGATGGATGATTTGATCGATTGCTTAAGTGGAGAAAAAATATTTTCAAAGATTGATTTGAAAAGCGGATATCACCATATTCGCATGAGAGAAGGTGATGAATGGAAGACAGCATTCAAAACAAACGAGGGTTTGTATGAATGGCTTGTTATGCCCGTTTGTCTTAACAAATGCGCCAAGTACCTTCATGAGGTTGATGAATGAAGTCATGAAGGAGTTCATCGGGAAATTTGTCATCGTGTATTTGGATGACATACTGGTTTTCAGTAAAACAACAGCGGAGCATCTGGAGCATTTGGCTACAGTGATGAAGAGACTACAACAGGAGAAGCTGATAATTAACGTGAAGAAATCCTCATTCATGAAGACAGAGCTCATTTACTTGGGATTTTTTTCGGCGAATGAGTTGAGAATGGATCCAGATAAGGTGGAGGTAATCAAGAATTGTCCATCACCGAAGAATATTTTTGAGGTGAGAAGTTTTCATGGATTGGCTAGTTTCTACCGAAAATTCATTAAGAATTTCAGTGGAATTAGCGCAGCAATGATGGATGGATACAGTGAAGAAGCGACATAAATCTTTTCACTAGACTGATGAGGCTGAGAAGAGCTTCAAATTGCTGAAAAGGAAGATTACAGAACAACCAGTTTTGGTGTTGCCAGATTTCTAGAAAACATTTTAGGTGAAATGCGATGCAAGTGGATTTGCAATCGGGGAAGTCTTGAATCAAGAAGACAGGCCGATTGCATATTTCAACGAGAAGCTGAATGAAGCGAAATTAAAGTACTCCACATATGATAAGGAATTTTATGTTGTCATACAGGCATTGAAAAAGTGGAGATACTATTTGATTCCAAAGAAATTTGTTTTGTATAGTGATAACCATGCATTACAGTTTGTGACTGAATAGGAGAAGTTGAATCAGAGGCATGTTAAGTGGGTTGAGTATATGCAGAATTTCACATTTGTGATTAAACATATTTCTGGTACTGCTAACAAAGTTGTTGATGCTTTGAGAAGGAAGTGTTTGTTGTTGCAGGAGTTCCGAGTCAAAACGTTGGGTTTTGATAATCTCAGGGACATGTACGCAGATGATCACGATTTTAAGGAAGCGTATGAAGCAGCCGAGAATCTAGTTCTCGGGGATAGAAGCTAGTGGGATGAGTACATGATCCAAGAAGGATTGTTGTTCAGAGGAAATCAACTATGTATACCGAATTTCTCCATGAGGGAGAATCTGCTGAAGGAGAAACACAGTGGAGGATTGGCAGGACATTTCGGTCATGAAAAAACGTTCGCAAAGTTGAGCGAATCATACTTTTGGCCAGGGATGCGAGCATATGTCAAGAGATTTGTGGACAGATGCAGAATTTTCCAGCATTCGAAGGGAAGGAAACAGAATGCGGGATTCTATCAACCATTACCCATACCCGAGAGGTCATGGGATGCGATAAGCATGGATTTTGTATTAGGGTTGCCAAGAACACAAAGAGGTCGTGATTCAATCTTTGTGGATAGATTTTCCAATATGGCACACTTCATTCCATGTCAGAAGACCAGTGATATGACTCGCATCGCAAACCTGTTTTTCAAAGAGGTCATTCGACTTCATGGGTTGTCGAGGAGTATAGTTTCAGACAGAGACACGAAATTCATAGGGCATTTTTGGAGGACCTTATGGAAAAAGTTGGGAACTAACTTGTTGTTTAGTTAAGATTATCATCCTCAGATGGATGGACAAACAGAAGTGGTAAACAGAAGTCTAGGAGATTTGCTGAGAAGCTTGGTGACAGAGAACCACAGCAGTTGGGACAATATATTGTCGCAGGCAGAGTTTGTGTATAACGACTCTATTAACAGGAGCACAATACAGAGTCCATTTCAAATTGTTTATGGCATGCAGCCGAGGAGAATTTCTAAACTGAGGGATTTAGAACAGACTGCGACTAGGAGTGCTAGTGCAGAAGAATTCATTGAGGCGATGAAGGAACTTCACAGCCAGGTGAAGGAGCGGTTGCAGAACTCAGGTCAGTAGTATAAATGCAGGGCAGATCAGCATAGGAGACAACTTCAATTTGAGGTTGGTGATCTGGTTCTGGCACATTTTAGAAAGGAAAGATTCCCGAGAGGAACATACAATAAGCTAAAGATGAAGAAAATAGGGCCATGCAAGGCCTTGAGAAAATTTGGGGACAATGCTTATGAGATTGAACTGCCCGATGGGATCGGAATATATTCGATATTCAATATCTCATATTTGTACCCATATAGAGATGAAGAGGCAGAGTCTGGAACTAAGCAGCCAGTGATCCAGTGGACGAAACAGATGCCAGTTGCAGAAAAGCCACAGATGGAGTGCGTACTGGACAAGAGACTGAGTAAAAGGACCAGGCGAAAGCAATACTTTGAGTATCTGGTCAAGTGGAAGAATCATCCAGTTGAAGATGCTAGTTGGGAGACAGAAGCGGAGATACAAAAGCATGGGAAGACTGTGCAGGAGCTCATGGACAGGAGCCCATGAAAAGTTTCAAGCTGAGGAGTATGATGCAAGAGCATCGCCAACTCATCCAGCGAGCCAGCGTGGAAGCGGAAGACATCTGGACAAGAAGCACAAATTTTGAAAACACTTTGGAGTTGTTGCAAAATCTTAAATGTAACAATTTAATGAAGCGCACTTGTATATGGTAAATGGACCTTGAGAGGATTGCTCTCGTCTTTAGTAGATGGACGACATTTAAAATAGTTAATGCAGGTAGATAGATTTTTAATTCTAGATTAGACAGTTTCTAGAGCGCAAGAGGGAAACAGGATATAGACACCCTCATTGTGAATTTGTAATAGGATTAGAGATTGAAATCCAGGAAGAACAAGAGCATGTAGAGAGTTGTTTGAGAACACCCATGTACAGATATTTGAATTTATAGAAGAGATTGGTTCAAATTCATGGTTTTGTGTCTATTCTCTGTGTATTGATGTTGATATGCTTATGAATGTTTGCTTCCTGTTATACATTTTCTTTGATGTGTTGTGTATATGATTTCATGTCTGAATTGAAGTCTGAGAGGATAATGGAATGAGTTTCAATTGTTTCTCTATTTGAGCCAGAGATTTTTGCAAGGAGTGCAGTAGAAGTTGTCCACAAGGAGTGCATTGACAGAAGGCTTAGGTAGTTTAGCTTTTGTTCTCATTCACCCACAGGTGTAGCTAGGCATAGGAGTCGTGCAAGGAGTGCGCAGGCCAAGTGAAGTTCAGGGTCGCGAACCTAAGCGCCAGCTAAAAGACTGCTGCAACAGGAGTGCGCAGAGTCGAAGGGATTTCATCATTTAGATGTGTTGAAGGGTTGCCGCAAGGAGTGCGTGCAAGGAGTCCTTTTTAAGGGATCAGATTTTCAATTAAGCTTAAGGAAGGGTAAGGTCTTCAATCCGTTAAAGAGAAGCATAGAGTTTTGTGCCGCGAAACATTTGAACAGGAATCGTAAGTTGCGCACAGGAGGACGAGTTCCACGAAGGAGAATTTGGTTCATTTCACAGAAATCACTAAGCAGAGATAGACGATCGGTGTTCTCTGAGGAGGAGCCATGAATCTCTGTGGGCCGTAGGATCTTGCAGAGGTGTAAGGGAGATACGACGTCATCTTTCCTATAGTTTAAAATCTCAGGAGGGGGAGAGCCTTTGAGCCAAGTCAATCAGGTTCGTTGGATCTACACGTACATCGGGCATCAGGGTTTCATGGGTTGAAGTCCCGTGAATAGAGCAACAGGAACCGAGAGATCACAAAATGTGATAGCCCGATGAGCTCAGAACCGTTCATCATTTGGGATGCATGTCATAAGATCCAAAGAAGTCGGGGTTCGGAGTATCGAAAGTTTCGAGGATAGGATACTCTTACAGCTTGGAATCGCGAAACGCGATATCCCGACGGGAGAGAGCAGTGTGGGAACACAAGAGTCGGAGTGGAAGATAGGTGACACAAGTTATGAGGGTTTCGCAGTGAGAAGTGTAAAAACATTGACATCAGGACTCATGATTCTGCGAAGTCCAAAATCCCGATAGAAGTGACGGGAAGTTGAAGGGACAGCTCGCACGTGCGTCGGAGTTTCAGCGTATCAGGCATCGGGAGTCGGAAATAAAAGTTGTTTGATATCGCGAGTAGAAAAACCCTGATAGAGGAAACCTCGATAGGGGAAAAGGTCAGCGTTGACTATTGTCTGGGTCGGATTTTTGAGAATCCAACACTCGACCATTGGCCTCGCGATAGCGCGAAGTCCGATTTCCCGATAGGAAAAAGGGAGATCAAGAGAGGGAGTTATGTGGGTGCAAATTTCCCGATAGGGAAATAGAAGGACCGGTTAGTGTTCTTCGGGCCGAGGAAGGAGAATATCCTTTGAGTGGACGTGCCCTGAGGAGCGCGCCTGCGTCACCTTACCTCGCGATTCCTTGAATCGTGAAACCCCAAAAGAATAGGCGCTTGGATATTTTGGCATTCTGACAACCGGGGATTCGAAAGACAGGGGAAGGGGGAACACTTGCATCGCAATTCGCCAAATCATGAAAGTTGGTAGTGCTTTATCACGGACTATCATTTCGGTATTTCGGGACCTGGGTATTTGAGAGGCCAGGAGTTGGGAGACAGGGAATCCCGACTCACAAAATTGCGAAACGTGAAACCTCGAAAGGCTAAGGAAGGACCCAGAATCGTTAAGTCCTATTCGGTGTTTCAGAGACTGAAAGTTGGAGGAACAAGGAGCCTGGGAGAGCTCACTTGTAGGAGTCTCGAAACCCCGAAACCCAAAAGTATTTTTGGTTCAGAACATAGAAGAGCGTCGAAAGCTGAGCGCGCGCATAGGCTTTCTCAAGGCCTGTGACAGAGGACAAACGATCTGTGGATTTGTTCAAAGGGTTCCGACAAGAGCCCGAAGAGATACTTTGGCTCAGAAGAAGAATGATCCAGAGACCTGGAGGTCAGTGGACCGTACTGAGGTAGGGGGTCTGCATCAGTTATGCATTTGAAGTAGAAGCAATATTGATCCGGATTATTTTCGGCACGAAATGAGAGTGGAGATATAATAAAGAAATGCACAGAGATATCGCGTATATATAGTAATATAACATAAATATATTAGAGATGCAACCATAACACAGAGATACAGTAATACACGATTTCTATTAATGAAATAAATGTAC